>CAIGRE010197243.1:0-10567 GCA_903798275.1 Fraxinus angustifolia subsp. syriaca
TCATGTGCTGCAGTAGAATAAAGACAGCGTTGAAGTACTACCCAATACCCATCCATTTCCTGTCCCTACAGAGAATAATTTTTATCAGGCTACGCCGCTACGGCAGTATATATACAGTTCATTTGATTCTAATTTCATACTTGTCAATCAAATCCATGTCAAATTTAAGTAGAATTGTCAACTAATAAACACTGGTTCAGCTTCCTTGCATGTCAAGTCAAGCTGGGTTCTGTCATGCAGTGTAGGGTCCCATGTCCAAATCATGAACAAAAGTTTCTTTAAATAAACACTGACCCTCCATTTTATTTGTTTGCCTACCATTTTAAAATATCATTCCTATTGAAATAGACATAAATAAAGAGACTTTTTTAAGAGATGATATATTATGCATGCAAATCAGTGCCTAGCTTTGATATAGGGGCGAATCATGCATCGATACTGGTTTACAATTACATTATTGGCTCTTGTGAAAATAGGAGTTCTTATCGGGTTCATATCGAGAATTAAAGAGTGAATTGTATACTTATTGTTACAATCACGTTAAGCGGAACTCATGTCTAAAGCAGACGGCTCGTAAGGAGATGGCACTCGGGGCTTATAACCTCACAAGTTAAGCATTAACTAACTTGGAGACATGGGACACAACTAAAACTATTATAACCCGCCTTGATTTACGAACTTGACACCCATGGCGGTCCATATTCTTAGTTGGGTCACATAAAACAAGATCCTACTTAAAATAGTTCTTCCTCGCGTATCCTTGTTCACAACTAGAGTTATCTTGAGAAGGGTATTTGCAATCTCTGATGCCAATCGTCTCAAAATCTCGATTTTTAAAGAAAATTTTAATTTGCTATAAACCCATAAATCAAGCCTTAACTTCGTAATGTAGGATGCAATTAAATCGTGACATTGTGCCTCTAGTGAAAGTGTGCCCATAGATTTGAGTGTTGTTAAGCCCCTGTTTGGTCCGGATTAAAATCCGATTTTAATTCAAGTCAAAGTCAAACAATCAATATTAATATCTTTCATGGGTCCCACAACTTTTCAACTATACATTTCAAAAACTTCTATCACAATCTGCTAAAAAATCTAATTTTAATCATCACCAAACACCCTCTAAATGTGGAATTAAACATGGGAATCTTTCACCTAGCTTTTCTACCTTTGCTACCTAGCTAAAATCTCTTCACCAAGTTAAATCACAGTTTATAAATAGTACATCCATTCAAATTAAGTCTCTTAGGAATGCAAAAAATTGTTAGCAATGAAGGGCCTAAAGAATTCAAGAAATCCCACTTCTGAACCTAAAGACACATACAAAATTGCATATATACTTCATTTTTTTCTTGGTGCAGGAAACTTACTTCCATGGAATGCTCTAATCACAGCAATTGACTACTTTGGGTATCTTTATCCAAACAAGCATGTAGAGAAAGTGTTCTCTGTAGCATACATGGCTTCTTCTTTGTGCATCCTAGGTGTGTTGTTGAGTTGGGATTGGTGCAGGAAAAGATTGAGCTTTAGACTGAGGATGAATTTGGGATTTTCTATGTTTGTTTTGTCTCTAATGGTGACTCCAATGATGCACTGGATTTGGCACAGAAATGTGCTTAAGATGAAATCCAGCATGGGTTATAATCTGGTGGTTGCAACAGTTGTGATTTGTGGTTTGGCAGATGGTTTGATTGCAGGAAGTTTGATTGGAACTGCAGGAAAGCTGCCAAGACAATATATGCAGGCAATTTTCGCTGGAACTGCTTCGTCAGGTATGTCTGATAGTAACGTCAATCTTGACTAAACATTACAATAAACAAAATTTTGACTTTTATTTTGTTTTTTAATACTTACCAAACATGCCATTTACATCCATTCGCGTATGTAGCTGCATCTTAATGTCGAACTTTGTCAACATGTTTAATTTTCGATATTGATAAAGCCATGACATGTATAGTTATGTGGTTGATAAAATTAGACAGATTCCAACGAACAAATTTTTCACGTCTCTCTTCTTTAATCAAGACAATATTTTCTAATCTAGCATATTTGGCACCGAAAAAAGAGTTATAGGAAAGAGAACAAAAATCCCATACCTGCCCCTTTACAATCATTGATTCCTCTGTTCATGGACAAAAAGGGCAATAAAATTCTCAATGGTCATATGAATGCCCAAGTTACTATAGCAAAATGAAATAATAAATGTAGAGAAATTTGACACACACACACACACACACACTATAGAATCAACTTCTTTCATCGGTGCAAACTCCAAAATCCAGATACAGGAAAAGCTGATTTGCCTTTATTAGAGTAGTTGCAATATCAGCACGTAGCGTAGTTGCAATCGAAGGCTCCTTTTTTATAGACTTCCAGCTGGAATTGACATATTTGTTCGAGTAATACTATTTAACATCAGTTGCGCTACGACAAAAGCCTAGATAACACTGGATGACATTAAAGGATACGATTAATTATTAATTGAGTCTATCATTTAATGTTATCTGGATTTGTATTGTAACACTATTGATACTGAATATTATTACTCTTTGGAGGAAACCTAACATTCGGTTAGTCCTTTAGTGCCGCTATTAAGGGAGACTGAGACCTTAGTCCGATCTTCTTTGTCTTTAACTCGGGCACTCGGTCAATCTTGTGACCTTGGATCTATGTGCTCGGTCAATAATTTGACCTCTCGACCTCGAACCTAGTTACTCGGCCAATATTCTAATCTCAAGGCCATGGACATCATGTTCGAGCCTTGTAGTCGATCATTTGTGTGTCTTGGTAGTATCACTAGGTACGTTGAATTTGACAAACATGGAGATGACAACATGCACACATCTTACATATCTAACTTCTTTAATCATCTTAGTCACGTTAAACAAGGTAAGATACTACACAAACGAATATCAGCTAAAGGCTATTTCCTAATTAATATATTTGCAGGTGTTCTTATTTCTATATTGAGGATCATAACAAAGGCATCACTTCCACAAACCCCACAAGGTCTCAAAACAAGTGCCAACTTATATTTCCTAGCAAGTACTATAATTTTGGTGGGTTGCATAATCTGTTGTAACTTGTTGTGCAAGTTACCCTTCATGCAACAACACTACAATCTTGTTGAAGAAGACACCCTGCAGCTATTCTCAAGCCCTAAATTCTGGGAAATTGCTCGAAATATACGATGGCCGGCTTTCGGAATTTTCATGATTTATACTGTTACTTTGTCAATTTTTCCAGGATTTTTAGCAGAAAACATCCAGTCCAATCTTTTCAAAGATTGGTACCCTGTTATGTTGATTGCAATTTACAATATATCAGATTTTGTGGGCAAGTCGTTGACTGGAATCTATGTTTTGGAGAGTATTGGAAAAGCTACTTGGGGTTGTGTAGGTAGAGTTCTGTTCTATCCTATGTTTAGTGTTTGTTTCCGGGGGCCGGAGTGGCTGAGGACGGAGGTGCCGGTGGTTGTTCTGACACTAATGCTTGGTTTAAGCAATGGATATTTAACAAGTGTTGTTATGATTCTTGCTCCTAAGGCGGTGCCGGCGCCAGAGGCGGAAATAGCTGCCATTGTCATGGTTGTGTTCTTGGGCACGGGACTTGTGGCTGGTTCACTTGTTGGATGGTTTTGGATTATTTAATTTGCGATTTCTTTTTCGGATTTAAGTTGTTTTTTCTTAGGTGGTTGGAAATGTACTTTTAATTGTTTGCTATTTTTATTTGATTAATTTTAGAAAATTGATCAATTAGAAGTTTGAATCGTTATTTTGCTTGGTTATATTGTTTTTGTCTTCGATAAAGATGAGATATTGAAAAGACGAAAATTTAGTGGTGTCAAAATGAGTCGGTCAATTCAAACTCGCCATCTGCTAAGCCCGGCTCAAGCCTAACATGGATCTTGTCAAGGATTGACATCTGTTTGGGTCGGATTAAAATGTGATTTTAATCTAAATCAAAGTGAAACATCATATAGTTTCATATTCAAAGGAAAAAACAATATATACTATAATTGTTGCTTAAATAGAACCAAGTTCCATTATTACATTAACACCAAACACAAGTTCCATGATTACATTATTTGCAGTAGTTGCATTAGGTACAGCCCATAAGAGCAGGGAACCTAGAAAACAGGACCAAAGGATCCTATCAAAAACCAGGACTAGGCAGGAAAAAGGCATCCTTAAAGAGGCTGCCATGGCCAAATCCATGTCTCAGACACCCGAACTCCTGAATTTTCCAAAGCATCTACTGACTACGACCCGAAATACCCTATTTTACAGAGTACAGAGATGAAACTCGTATAGAGTTTCGAATTCTAAAAACAACATGCATTCCCTAGCAGCCTCGATAGATAAAGAAACTAGAGAAAGCTTTATTTAAAATACGACAGACTATGCATTAAGATAGAGCAGTGGGGGTACCCACGATGAAGTTGAACAGCCCCAGGATTGAGTATGTACCATAGGAGGAAACATGTAAGCAAAACGCAGTAACTGTATTCTCAGGAAACCAAAGGCAGGGTAGTCTCCCGTATGAGAGACTAAAAAGTAACAACAGGCTTTTCAAACACAAAGAAGCCTACAAAAAGGGTTGATAATAACAATCCGCCAAGGTCTCCACAGAAAACAACTGAGTTTACTTGAGTTACCCAAAATTGCCATAGTAGATGACTAAAACCCACTGAGAACTACATTTGCAATATAACTGTACAGTAACACGCTTATGAGAGAATGTCACATCTCCACAAGTTCTCGGTGAGTAGCTCAATTGTACGGCTGCCAATGGAATTGCAGTGCTGGAGATTTAACCCCACCAGTGTCCTTCCCAGTTTCTCAAGAGCAGTAATGCTCTTGTTGGATATCATAGAGCAACCTGATAAGGAGAGAATATGCAGATTTGGTTGCGCTCCAAAAGATAAAGCAGCAACACCAGAATCAGTGATTGAACACTTTGAAAGATCAAGATCATAAAGCAATGGACAGTTATTTGCAAGTACTCCCAAACTTGCATCCGTAACCTTCTGGCAACCATCAAGATTTAGCAATTCAAGCGCTCCTCCATGCAACCTGGCTAGGGAAAATACCACTTCGTCCGTCAGATTTACGCAATGGCTAAGATTGACCTTAGTGAGTCCCGCCTCACAGCTTTCCAGAAGAGGGAGAAGACCAGTATCTGTTATCCCACATAGCCCACTGAGATCTAAGTGATGTAACCGTGGACAAAGCTTCCCAAGCATAGCCAAGCTCATACTACCGAATCCTGGGCAACTTCTGATGGACAATGATCGAAGAGATTCACTTGGAGAAAGCATTAGAGATTCTGGAGATAGATCCTTAATTCCCATGCACTTCACCAGGGTAAGAGACTTTAATTTAGAATTACAGTTTGAAATAGCATTGAGAATCCCAGTTTGGGTGATCCGGTTACACTCCTCTAATTGCAAGCTCTCGAGAGAACCGACGGCTTTGGCAAAAGCAACGAGCCCATTGTTAGACACAAAGAAACATTTCCGAATACAAATTTGCTTTAAGTTCGGACAGCCCTTTCCGAGTGCTTCGAGGCTCAAATCTGTTACTCCCCGACATGAAGTGATTGCCAAATATGCCAGTGTTTGGAGACCTCGTGCATTACCCATCACCCAAAAGCCCTTTTGGCTCACATTTTGAAGTCCGCTCAAGACAAGACTTGTAATAGACTTCCCATAGTGCCCTATTACAGCAAGAGAGCAATCAGAGATGTTAAGAGTTTGAAGTTTCACCTTCATCAAAGAAGAAGCCGATGCCAAGAGACTTGCAACGCCATGATCCCTAACAAGTGGGCAGTCTTTGATTGTAATGGATTGCAGCTTAGGGCAATATTTTCCAACTGCTTGTAGACTCTCATTGCCAATGTTCAGACAAGATTCAAATGTTAATGCAGTCAAATTTGGACAGCTTTTTGCTATTGCAACTATACTCTTGTTTGAAATTAAAGGACATTGGCAAAGGTCAAGCTTCTCTAATGAATGACATTCCCTTGCAATCTCAAATAGACCTTCATCACCAATAGAAGGGACGTTCCACAATGAAAGAAACTTGAGGGAAGGGCAACCACGGGCAATTGCTGACAAACCAAGGTCAGTAACACCCCGATTAGAATTACATCCTCGGATCGAAAGTTTTCCAAGTCCACCGCGGCTAGAAGTACAAACTGCAATAGCAGCAAGCCTAACATCTGTTGCTTTCTTCCCTTCCACACACCTAGTTAGGTATCCATCACACTCCACTTCAAGATCCTCATCTGCACAGATCGATTCTGTGTTATTTGAGGCCAGATCCACATTCATATCATCTGATTGTCTCTGAGGGACCTTGCTCCGGTAAAACTCAGCACTGCGGACACCACTCAAGACTGTTAGCCAGCGCTTGGAAACACAAGCAGAGGCACTTCTCTCTCGGCCTCCTGGCAAGTGTCTAAAGATCTCAAATAGGCATTCATCTGGGAGCCTGTCAATGGATGGTCTTTTATCTTCGAATACACTCCCTTCGACAACCAATGGGCCGCTGATTCGTGCACGTTTTCTAGCTGGGCAGTATATATCGACATGGGAACCAATAGATAACAAGATGCCAGAATCTCCGGAACAAAAAGGACCGCCACTATAGAAATCATCATCACCTAAAAAAGGCAAAGAAACGACATCAAGAAAATTTGTTGTGTTGATCTTCAATTTATAAAATGTTAAGAAACCCTTCATAAGATTTGCATAAGGATCTAAATTCCTATTTTGTTTTATTCGATAGAAGAGGCTAAAACTATTTCATTGATGAAGCTATGCTAAGAAATGCTAAACGAAATTGGTAATAATAATCCAAATTCCCCAATTGCAACATTCCACCAATAATGAAATCTATTTTCTGTGATAGGCTATGTTAATTTAAGAAATTTCTATCCAGTTTTCACTTCTAATCAGCTTAATAAATTTCAAAATCTATGATCATCAAAATAGAAAATAATTGATTTTAAAATAACTTGAATTCATATATGCATAACCCTAACAACTAATTTAAGCGGACAAGGGGGGAAAAATCATTAATTTTTCAAAACTTACATTTGCATATTCAAATCTAGACAATCTAAGCATCAGAAGACTACATGAATCACATAATTCCATAGAAATGCAGGAATTTAATGTTTATTCACAAAAATCCAAATATATTTTACTGTACCCAACATTCCATATCAACCCATAAATAAAACAGAACCCAAAAATTCATAGCACAAATCAAGAAATTTACATCAAATAACCCATAAAGAAAGAGCTTCAGATAATTACTCACCGCTGTAATTAACAATGGCAGGCATAGCTTTTTCTCACAAGAAAACCTCCAAAAGAGAGAAAAAAAGATAAAACTTTTCACCAAAAACAACACAACACAGATCAGATTATCAACCAAGATTTGCATTCCAATGGAAAAACGGGCCAAAGTTTTCTCGCAGAAACCCCAACAATGGTTGAGGAAAAAAGAGAAATTGATGAAAATAAGAACTTTTTGGTTGTATATCACAATTCCATTTTGCAATGGAGTCCGAGTATTATATATCTCGTTGTAAAATTCAATATGCATGTATATACTTTATAAAGTAATATATTTGCTGTGTTCAATGAATCCTTCCCTAAAACTGGTTTGTTCGGTCACACTCACACCTCGTGTCTTCCCACTTGGGCTCAATCTTGACATCCTTATTACTAGTTGCATTAAGCTTCCTTTACTAAACCAAAAAATGACACATTTGTTCACCTACATTTATGTAAGAATGGACCCACATGAACAAAAAATGCCAAAAGGTGTACTCCATCGTCCATGTGAGTATGCTGTCAAGGAAGGTGTCATATCAACATTGTTATTAGCTTTCTTTTCAAATTTAACATAAAATATTTTACATATTTATTCAAATATTATTTTTAATGAACATTTAATTTTAATATTACATTTTAATGTAATATTATACGAAAAAAAATAAAGTGTTTTTATCTTATTTGTCAGTTGGACAAGAATAATTTTGTGACTGACATTGACGGTATTCTTTTGATAACCAAGGTACCTTTAATGATTCTCAACAATATTACTATCGATATTCGTACGAATGTGTCCATAATCACCAGTAATATCGATGCCGATAATTCTAGACATGCGAACTAGACGTTTCAAGTAAAATCAGTTTCGGATGTCCAAAAAAATGACTAACATGCCTACTAAATACCATTTCATAATATTCATAAAATATCAAGGCACCACGTGTTATAAAGTAAGTAGCGAATAAAAATGATTTTTAGCTCGACAAGCACACGTACTCGCAATATGGTACAATATGCCCAAATTAACCAACGGATGCTCCATTTTTCCTTGCACAACAGTGAAGTGGACAATTTTCTTCTACTGGGGGAGGGAGAGGTTCTACAAATGTGAAATGTTGAAGATTTAAATATCAAGAATTAAATGTTAGGTATCTATTTGGACAAATTTTAATAGAATAGGGACCTCCACCACAATCTTCCCTTTACAAAAGAACAATGTACTTAAATTTAATAAACGCTATATGCTTCATGTTAAAAAAAAATAAAAAATAAAAAATTGTTTTAATTGAATTGAATTTTTATTTTTATTTTTAATCAAACTAAGCTGAACCATTTAAAAAAAGAAAATAGAAAATGATTTGATCACTTTATTTCCTTTTAAATGTTCCTTCTGCAAATTGCGGGCGTTTATGACTATTCAGTATTTAGTCAAAAGTGCTCAAAACACGTAAATCGTCTCAATGAATTGCATGGAAATTAGATAGACCGTACATAAGCAATTTTTTTGGTCTAAATTAAGTGAATTTGGTTGGATACATATATTTGACTTATTGGGCAGCAGTTCAACGTGAAGTTTGAACTTTCGTATATTCATCTCCTACTTTGTTATTGCAAAAATAATTAGCTTAGGTATATTGGTCAATTTTCTTATGTCCATAGTTATCGATTTTGTCGATTAGAGTTCATTTTTGGAGTCGCCAGATGGATTATGAATGAACGAGTAACGACCTGACTTTGCGCCGCAATCGTTATCGTATTATACGTATTGTCCTATTTAAGAGAGTATAAACTCATCTTACCCCTCACGACTTTCTGACACGTTCCTCAGGATTCGAACCCAAGACTTTTATCATATGGGAGACTTAAGTTGAATTCTAGTACAAATTGGGGGACGCGTTAGAAAGCCGTGGGGGGTAAGATGGGCTTATGCTCTTCCAAAACGGATAATATGTATGATACGATAACGACTGTGCGTAAGGTCGGGTCGTTACAAAAAAAAATTCGTTCATTCGTAATCCATTTGGCAATTCCAAAAATGAACTCTAATTGACAAAATCGATAACTATGGACATAAGAAAATCGACCAATATACCAAAACTAATTATTTGTCTTTCTGAATTTTCGGACATTCTTAAAATCAACATATTTTTAAATTTGTTTCTCGTTGGCATCAACTTCACTACATCCCTAATTAAATAAAAATTAAAAATAAGTTGACTAGAAACAACATTATAGTCAAGTTAGTCGATGAATCTGAAATGATAACATAATTTATATGAGATAAGTTTTACAGGTGCATATTCAAAGTATAACAATAACCAATAATTATTGTAATTTTGTTGGTAAATTCAATATTTTAAATGTTATCCCAAAGGAAAATGAAAATCAAGACTCAACTTTGATTTAGACTCAACAATATTGTCGATAAACAAATTTCCTAAATTAACAATTTAAGGTTTTAGATGAATTAATCGATCATTATTACATCATATTTGACAAAATCTCATGTCAGTATTTATCTTTAAAAATTGAAAAATGCAGCAAGTACAGGAAAAAAGTTACAGATTTTCCACAGAAATTTGAATTCCACTCACACGGAGAGGCGGGGACCTACATGAATTAAATATTGCTAAAAAAATTAGGGTCCACCTATTGTGTGTATTCCGTCCATTTTCTGTGTGTAATTTCCTGTATTCATAGCATTGCTCTTAAAAATTATAGCGATCTACGTTTCGAAAACAAAAATTGGTACACAAGATGTGGATGTTATCATGAAAGTTTCGATACGTACTTATCTTTATTAGGGAGTACAATGAACTTGATCTATTTTGTTGCATCATAATATGATCAAATAAAGGGCCAAACCAAGTGGATCATAATTAAAGAAGCATCTAACCAAATTCTTTACTTTACAATTTTCTTTTCTCCTTACTTTAATTTAGCTTTTTAATCTGGATTATAAGTTAATTACCCTTGTTTTTAAGTAAAAAAATGATAATAACTATAAACCCGGTTTTTCTTCTGCAACTCTTTTTGCCTTTTGGAATTATATTTTTGTTTTCTATTGTTCTACTTCTGATTTTTATTATTTTAATTGATAAAAAAAATTGAAAGTTCCCCTTGATTTATGCCCTGTTTGTTTCGGATTAAAATCAGATTTTAATTTAAGTCAAATTCAAACAATCATTATTAACCACATCTTTCATGGGTCCCACAATTTTT
>CAIGRE010197330.1:0-14401 GCA_903798275.1 Fraxinus angustifolia subsp. syriaca
TAAAAATATCATAACAAATGTTCAACTCGGGCCAAAAAAAGCTCGAACATTTTTGGCTCAAATCGAGCTCGAGTTTCGACTCGTGGCTTGGTTCAACTCGTTGACATGGCAAGTTTTGGTCCTCTTTTGTCTAAATTTGAATATTGATCCAGTAACTCTAAAACGTTCAATTGGTCTGCAAACCTCCATAATCATCCAAAATTAGTCCTCTTCAAGTTTAAAAAATGTGGAAATCAGTCCCCAAACTTTTCTTAAGTTTAATAGCACATCTAAAACACTTGACTTTCCTCCAATTACTCTTTTAATGCTTATCTATCCAATGTAATCAGGTTAGTCTTCAATTGCATGGAATAAACTCCAACTAAGTTCACAATTCTTATTTTTAATCAACCTACCTGCAAATCTTGATTTTAACTACGATGGAAAGGTTTCTCCTAAATTAAGTCGAAATTTTCTCAATTTGCGAATATATATATAAACACTGAACAGATTTATTATGCAACTATTAAATAGTTATTTTTAATAACAAAAAGTCTAATTGCTAGAAGTGAACCTAGTTATCATCTAGCCCACCTAATAAGCAAAATATTATCGAGTACTCGTATCAAACAATCATCACTTTTTTTTCAATATAGGCATTCCTTTTCTATGACAGAAGACTTCCCTCCTCAAAGATGAGTTATAGCGAGAGAATTTGGGAACCGAGGCTCTTTTTGAGAACTGAGTACAACGAGTCAAGATTTTGAAATTCTGTGGCAATTAAGAGTTGTCTCGAGATCCTAGCACTTGCACATGGAATAACACAAATGTTTATGCAAGTAACCCTATTAAGGGAATGCATGCCTCTAAAACTTGGTCCCTTAATTTTAGTGAAACGTGAAACGGAAGGTAACAAATAATATTTAGGAACCCTAGTCTTTAGCTTCCACTTGGGAATGTAGAAATTTATTTAAATATTTGAACCATAATTTTGGCTTGTGTGCTCCGTTTCTCTCTCTATAAATTGCAAGTTATATTTTATGGGATTCTTCTCTTTGATGCTCAACATGCAAGAAGAAGAAATTAACATAAGAAGAATTTATGTGAATGCAAGAAGGACAAGCTTAGTGCTGCTACTCATTTTGATTATTGGAAAGATTTCAAATGCTTATTCAGGTACATTCTTTTTATCGCCTTCGGTAGTATAATTTTTGTACTTTATTCTCGATAAGCTTAAGCTCGATTACATATCCACATGCCTGCATTGTCATTTTTTTGCGCATAAATTTGCAGGTGGAAGAACTGCTGTTGAAAGTTGCAATGCTGCTTCAAATAAAGAGGTATAGAATCATCTGTGGATCTCACTTTCTTGTATCACTTGATGATTTATTGGTCGTGAAATGATATAGCCCCCTTCCTAAGTTGATGCTATATTTTGTTTTCGGCTAAGCTAACTTCTTTCAATTTGTAAATGTTTCTGTTTTTACCTTGACTATAAACATAATTTTTTAAATTTTACTTTATTTTTTGTAGAAAATCATTACTTGGTTGTTTTGTTGAAAAAGTTATCGAGGGACTTTTCAAGACAAATTTAAGTCATTAAAAGCAAGATTTTTGAAGTTCATATTTTGTTACAGTCGATATAACTATTGTTTCTCGTGGGAAGGACACTTGCAAGGTGTATAATTAAATGTAGATTACACTTTGACAGGCGGATTTCTCAAAAACTTCGGCTGCTGCTAGAGAAAAAATGATGAGAGGAAGAAAAATGGCATTTGATAATTGGATGAAGATAGAGAAGAAGGTGATGAAATATGGTGCAAGTGAAACAAGTTTGAAAATATCAAGTGCAGAAAAGGTGGCTATCAAAGATAAAATTGGTTCTGGATTTGTTGCCTTTAATGCAGATTACAAAGGACCTAGGTACCACCCACCTAAGAATAATTGACCTTAGTTTTAAATGCAGATGAATGCAGTCATATACTATGGTTTTAAACCACTTATTGTTTACTCGAAGGATTCTTATAGTTTTAAACTCTATCCATTTATGACTGCATTTCTGTGGTATAAACTCTATACTTTTGAGGAAATTTTATGCTGTTTCTTACCTGTTCACAAATTATTTCACTAACCCAATTCATTTCTACTTGAAAAAATACTATTCCAACAACAAATGTAAATTGTTGCACTTAAAAATATCTTCATATCTCAATAACCACCACTTTGTTAGTGTTTATTGTTGACCTCGAAAAATGCACCTCCAACGTAGCCAACAGTTTGCAACTCCATGTAGACGCTCTCTTGCACACTAGGATGAAATTGTCGGTCACCGTAGCCTTAGTCAAAGGTGGCGGAGACGACCACAAGCACTCGACGATCAAGTTAGTTGACGGTGGTAAGATATGGTGTGGTATGTTTTTAACGTAAGCCACTAAGAGATGTGTATATGTAAATTGTAAACAATGAGAGGGAAAGAGCGGTGTATATATGTGTATGTGTTGAACTGCATTATTTTCAAATTGCTAAGTGTGTGAGTTTATACTTTATATAGTTTAAAATGTGGAGAACTGATCATAAGATGAGGAAACACATGGTTTCATTTGGTAGCAAGGGCGTCCCATGTCTCCTCCAAGGTATCAATCTGTCAATCATAGGTTGACAGACATTTAATACAGTACTTAATTATCTCTGTAAAGTGGACGGTGACTTGATCTTTAAGAGTCGGCTACAGAGATGCCACGTTAATCAATCATAAGAAGATTTGTTAAAAAGATTTCTTTGGGAAATGTGAAACAAGAGATGCTTCTCGTTAGTTAAGCAATTCATCACTTTGGACATTTTTTCTGTGGTGGACGTAGCACCTTATCCCCGACCTATGAAGTCGTCCTCCTAAACGTCGAATGAGGCGGCATGTCACCTCGATATATCCCACCTTGGCCATGTAGGTAGTGACGTAAATGGTGATTTAGGCGTGGGTCTTATTGTTTAGGGGCCAGACACGACTTACTGTTTACTCGAAGGATTCTTATAGTTTTAAACTCTATCATTTATGACCGCATTTCTGTGGTATAAACTCTATACTTTTTGAGGAAATTTTATGATGTTTCTCACCTGTTTCACTAACCCAATTCATAGCTATTCATTCCATGAACCTTCGTCTTGTGTGAGTGTTTTGGTAAAAAAAAAAATCAGATTTAATATCCAAATATCAAACACCAAACTTCCTACATATTTTTTAGAGGTGCTGAAGATCGGGGAAGGCGACTGGAGTTTCAATCTATGAATAACGGGTTGTTCTTCGTGATCCACATGAGATAAGTAATTCTACTAGTAATGCATAATTTCATTTGAGTTTAAGATACGTTTTTCCTTTCAAACACATTTATCTTTAATCCATATGATATTCAACCTTATAAAGATCTAACATTTGATACATAATTTTATCGTTACTTGCATTGCTCCTCAAAATAGATGATTCACAAAACTTGATTCAATTAAGAATACGCAAATCCTAATTGAATTGTATTAGGACCCGTCTAACAAGATTTTTAAAAAGTTACACCCTTGTTTGGCTCCATTAATTTCAAAATGCATTTTTCTGACTCTTCTTTTCAATTACACATTATCGAATTAAATAACATTACACGTAAATCCAAAATTTTTCCTTCTTTTTTAACCACATTCTTAGTAATCATTTGTCCCATATTATTCCACGTTACAATGAGAGGAATAATATTTTTTTTATAGAATGTGTGGTCAAAGAAGAAGGAAGAATTTTTGAATTTAAGTATAATATTATTTTATTGGAAAATGTGTGATTGGTAAGAAGAGATAGAAAATGAATTATAATTTAATGAGAAATAATGAGAGTCAAACAGGGTTTAAAAAATCACCATTACTAAATACATTTTTCCTAAAAACTTAATTATAATGGAGTTTTAAAAACTTTTAAAAACAAAAGCAAAAATCTTGTCGAACATATCCTTAATGAGTCTTGAACTTTATAAAAATCCTTTTTTTCTTTTCTTTTTACTTATTTATTTTTTCCCCACCCAATCAAATATCACTACTTCTAACACTCCCAAGTGATTTTATATTATATTTTCACATAAATTGTTGCAACTCCGAATCGAATCTGGGTATATAATTTGCTTGCACCGATTCTAGACGGGAAATAAACCAGTTGAATTGGTCCACCACTTTGTTGGAAGTTTTCAAAGAACACTAATTTTATTCCAATCTGTTGCATGATTAAAAATATTCATTATAAAAAAGATCAATCATTGGTGTTACAACAAAAATCTAGGTTACACTAAATGTTATTGAATGAAAAGTACAATAAAATGAATCACATAATTTCACATTTAATTGAATGTATCAAATAATGTTACATAGACCAGTGCTCAACACCTATGTGCTAGATAACATTATTCTTTGGAAACTAGTTAAAACTTCCCCAACAAAAGAAATTCTTTGTTTTACAACTCGCTTATTTACTTGCAATTAATTTTTTAAGCTTAGCCGAGCATGCACTAAGAACAAAACAAATAGTGCTCTATGATAACTCAAGTTACCTTCATTTAACTATATAGAAACAAGGACACTATGCAAATTGTTGAATCATTGACCTTATCAAATTAGAAGCATTCAATTCTCAAAACCAGAATATAAATGCAGCAAGTTTCCCAGTTTTATGTATCAGTCATTGAGTTTGGTATGTTGATCCCCACATCAGATCCTAAACTTGTATAACAAAGAACTCTAGGTGTTAAAAAATAAATAAAAAATGAGGATAGCTTCTTTCTCAATTGAGGATTTTGTTGGGAATAGATCTCTGAAAGAACTTCTCCCAAAGCTTCTGGAAGAAGGCTGGGACGATGTCCTGACTCTAAAGATCATGAATTCCGAGGACATGGATGATTTAGGCACGACTCAACAAAAGAAGGTTAGTTTATCAACAGAATCTTTTTGAGTTTATACCAATTCAACTGTTAGCTTCAAGTTTTTAAGTAAAAACTCTATAATCACCTTCATAGTTTAACAATCATGTACTGGAAAAAAATAACTTTCTCCAAAGTCAAAGATCATGAGAATTTTCCCATATAAAGGAAATGAAAATGACAAAATCCATGTATTATTGTCCCATATGTGCAATCTAATGAAGTTCGATGGGTGAATCTAAACTCCCCTTACCTTTTTTTACTAAAGAAATCTTGCACACTCTTTATTTGTCGATTTGCAAATCTTATATCATGATTAATCATCATTCTGAAGATTGCATCTTTGTCCTATCCAAGGATGCACTTGAAATTAGGTTATACCTGCTCAGGGCTGGTGCAGTTTGCAGATAAGCTGGAGTCCTCAGAGAAATGTCTTCCTGAGCATCTCAGCTTGTCAACCATGGATCTTTCTTCTCAGTTGGGAATAAAAAGGGGCCATATTGCTCATTTCATGGACCAAACCAATGCACCAAACCAATGCATGTGGTATAGAACCTTTACCAGCATCATATTCTCTCCCAGCAAGAAAGCAAAGCACCATTCCTTTAAGAATTAATAGCATGTATACGAGTGAGCTTTCATCTTTTAGTTCAAGTAAACTGTGACCAAATCCATGGTTGCAGCTAATGATTTATCCCTAGAGCAATCCATGGCCAGTTTTAAGATCAAATATGGGCATGTCTATAAGGGAATTGTGGCTGCAATGCCTGCAGAACCTAGAGCATGTGGATGTGTACAACCTCATGAAATAGTTGAGAACGTAGCCCCTTATTCCACGATTAGGAATATCTCGATTCAGAAACTTAACTCAAGAATATAAGATTGGAGTGGAGCGTCTGGTGAAAACTAGAACACCTCCAATGAAGGCTTCAGAATTATGGCCTGAGAAACCAGTTATACTCCTCTGCATCCGTCCACCTGGGTATCATTTTATGAATATACTACACATGACATCAACTTACATTGTCAACTGTGCTTCCAACAAATCTAGAATCTCATGTGCGGAGCTGAAGCCCACCAACTAAATCCCTAGAAACCTGTATTTGATGCACTCGGGGTTCAATTATTTGCCGTACTTCATGAGCACATAGAATCTGAGGTATATTTTTCAACTGGCATGATCATGCATTGCAACTGACTGATGGATGCTCAATCATATCATTTAACGGTTTCAGTAAAAGACTCCTGGCCCAAATACTGGGGTGACGTCGTGCTCTTTGACAGAGGCATGGAGTTTTTCAAAGCCGTAGGTGGGGGGAAGCTACTGAAAGACAAGTTTATATCAGGTTTCCTATTCAACCCTAAAGCAATTGCAAATTATAAGCGAGCAAAGACCATGGGAATAGACCAGAATTTCAAGGGTGAAGGTGAGGTAAAGGGTGGACTTTTTATAATTGGTAAAGGAAAGAGTGGCATTGCTTACCAGTTCATTGAGAGAATCTCCGGCGATTGGGCACGCTTGCTGAAGTCGTAAAAATCTGTACACGTTTCCAGGTAGTTTTGTAATGCCTTACTGTAACTTCTTTCCTGTACAAAATGAATCATACTGAGCCATCTTTCATGCTCATGGAGAATCAATAGTAAAGTCAGTTGGTGTCTACAAAATCAATTCAAGAAGAAGAGTTGCAAGGCTGGGTTCTAAAAAGAAGAGAGTAATTTGGCATCTGTTTTTATAATATCGTACTCCCTCCAACATTCAAGTTCACAAACTTTTTGTAACTACCGGAACAATATACCAATAAGCAATCACATACTTCATTTGTTGTATGAGTTTCTTCTTCTTAATATGAATTATAGAGTTGTATCAGAAGGATGTATGATTTGTTTATTTTATCAGTCATGTGCAAGCTCGAGAAAGGTGAATGAATATGTTAATTATACTGTTCTATTAGGGAAGTAAAACTAACTATTAAATGTTCGTCTATAGGCAGGCGAACACACCATATCCTAGATTGTTCGATCAACATTAAAAATTCAACAGATAAAGGTTCATAAAATGGCATCTACGTCAGTTTCCATCTGTGGAATCTAAAATGACTTAAAAGTTTGCAGCTAGTCAATCAGCAGATGATTTCTTTTTCTTACAGTAGAAAGAAAAAGTTATTTTGCAAATAACTTCTTAAGGTAATAAAAGAGCTAAATAAACAAATTACAGTCCTATGATAAAACAACATTAATAGGAACAAAAGAATGATAAATGTTGCATTTACAAAAGTTACAGCAGGTTTTATGTTAAAAAAAAAAAAATGACTTATGAAATGCCTGGTGTTCAATATGCTTCTACATCGTTATGACTAATGATAAATCTTAGCAATCCGGTTGACAGACAAAGTAGTTTCGTTCAGTTTGATGTTGTAGAAGCTTCAAGCAACACAGGTACCGACTTATATCTCTGCAGAAAGAATACTATTTTTCCCTCATTGTGTTAGTATGAGTTGGAGCAAATAGAAATCATACCTTCTCTAGAAGAAACCTCAATAGTGTGGCTAGTTAGAACCTTCATACGAGTTTATGGACGGGCAGCTCAGTATTGCTTTGAGAGACACCAAGCCACTGGTTTTCTCTAGTAATCTGATAATCTTTCTTGAGAAATTGATTGAATTTTGCTGGCAAATAACCTAACTTATATTCCGAAAGGTGTACAAAATTATGGCTTTGGCCATTTGCATGATATCTTTGAAGGTTTCAGTGTCCTTGATATCATTTAAATGCCAATAAAACCCACTACCAGAAATCTCCACAAGAACATATTCCATCTTTAAATAAATGGAAACGTACAGCATCTCTTACGAGAATCTCTCTGCTGGTGATCTT
This sequence comes from Fraxinus angustifolia subsp. syriaca, assembly GCA_903798275.1. Lineage (NCBI taxonomy): Eukaryota > Viridiplantae > Streptophyta > Magnoliopsida > Lamiales > Oleaceae > Fraxinus > Fraxinus angustifolia. The sequence continues at coordinate 7,794 of CAIGRE010197330.1, forward strand.
CGAAATTATTTTAGTTGCATTATGGCAGTCCACACATACACGGAGATTTTTTACCACTTTTATAGGCAACCCAGGAGGAATAAAAATTAAACCAAATGCAATAGCCAGTTTTTCACTATGGTAGTTCAGCATCTTTGTTTTCTCTGATTCTTCAACATCATGCAGAACAGAACTCGTGTCTGGTACATATCCCTCCTTTATCATCTTATAGTTTAATTTCTCCAACTCTTCATATATCTGATCTGAAAATGGATTTGACTTGTCATCAGCTGAGAAAACGTGTACTACGTTCTTATACTTGATCCAACTAAATCCAGGTTCCTTTTTCACACCCTTGTCTCTCATTCCTCTTCTTAGCTGAGACACCTGATCCCATTTCCCTTTAGCAGCATACATGCTAGCAAGCAATACATAGCCTGCAGGATTATGAGGATCCAATTCCAGAAGACATTCTGCTGCCCATTTCCCTATTTCCAGGTTACCACGATTTCTACATGAGCTTAGTAATGTAGCCCAACCAATTGCATCAGGACGACAAGGCATCTTGAGTATGAATGTTCTTGCTTCTTCTAATTGTCCAGCTCGACTATATAGATCTATCATGCAAGTGTAGTGATCAAGAATTGGCATAATTCCGTATTGTTCTGTCATTGATGCAAAATATTGACTACCTTGCTCCACAAGTCCAGCCCTACTGCAAGCAGAAAGAACACCAATAAACATAACTCCGTCAGGTTGTAGACCATGAGTTAACATTTCCTCAAATAAACTAATTGTTTCTCGTGCTTTTCCAAATTGTGCATAGCCTGAAACTAATGCACTCCAAGACACTTCATCCCTATACTTCATCTCATTAAACAAACTATGAGAGTCTTTTATGCTGCCACATTTCCCATACAGTGTTACAAGTGAATTAGAAACCGTAATGAAGGAAATTAAGCCTGAAACTAGTGCTTGACCATGAAACTGGGCTCCCTCTTCCAAGGAAGCAAGATTAGCACAAGAGCTAATCACACTTCCTAGAGTAAAATCATCTGGCTGAATCCCATCTCTCTGCATTTCGCAAAAAATTCGAACAGCTTCCTCACTGTATCCATTCTGGCCATAACCGACTACCATGGCAGTCCAAGATACAATGTTTTTGTGCATCATCCTCCTAAAAACTGTTTCTGCATATTTAATGCTTCTACACTTAGAGTACATGTCAACAAGGGAACTGCCAACAAAAATATTGTCCACATAATCAGTTTTAATTATATAAGCATGAATCTGATTGCCTTCTCTCAACGCCACAAGACCTCCACAAGCGGTCAAGATGCTCCCAAAAGTAAACTGATCCATATCGAAGTCTTTAAACCTCATTTCACGAAACAGATCCACTGCTTCTTTTGACAACCCATTCTGAGTTAGCCCCGTAATCATTGTAGTCCAAGTAATTGAGTCCTTCTCAGGCATACTCCTAAACAACTGCTCAGACTCTCCCACCATCCCACACCTCATAAAACCCATAATCATCGTATTATACATAACCAAATTCCTCTCAGGTAACTCATCAAATACACATTTTGCCTCGCATATCAAACCACATTTAGCATACATGTCCACTAAAGGACTTCCCACAAAAACATATGACTGAAACCCGCATTTCACTATTTGCCCATGAATTCCCCTACCCAAATCAACCCAACCATTGTTTGACAACATTATAATCATAGTGGAAAGCGTAATTCTATTCAAGTTCACCAACCCATTTCTTAACATCAACTTATAGGCCTCCAAAGCCTTACCACTCAATCCAGAATTCACGTACCCCGATATAATCAAGTTCCAAGAAACCCCGTCTTTCTTGGGAAACAAATTAAATATTTCTCGCATTTTTACAATGTCTCCAGATTTCGAGTAAGCAGAGAGAATGGTGTTCCACGAAAAGAGGTTTGGTCTGGGTATTTGATCGAACACATTGCGTGCATACGCCATTCTCTTCAACTTATAGTACGCATTTATGAGGTTGTTGAGCAAAAAGGTTTCTGGATTTGCTACGGTTTTGACTATGCTTGCATGTATCTTTTTCGCTTGGTGTAAATTACGAGTTTCGCAGCAATGTTTCAGTAGCGAACAGTAGTGGTTGGAAATGTGAGACATTGTCCTTGTTAAAGGGAGGTTTTGACGGGAGAGTGTAGAGTATTCATTAAATTTAGCTTCATAAGTCGAGATTGTAGCAGCAACGGAGGAAATTGTTTCGATAAGGATTTAACTGTATCTTACCTCTTCAGACATGTTCCTCACAACTTGGGAGCATGTTCTAAAATGCCCATTTATATATAAAAATTGATCTTGCAATTTAACCGAACTTAACGTTTTTCTACGTTCAGACTTTTGCTAGTAAAAACTTGTTTTAAGATTTAATTTTATCGAAAGTGATGTTACAATTATATTCATAGTAAACATCCCATCTTAGATGATTCTTGACGTGAATATAACAATTTAAAGAGAATTACTTTCATGAAAAAATGATTTCGTGGAGTCACCCCCAACTGAAAAAATTGAGCCGTACTGAATGTTGATCTTGAAGAGGGTGACATCTAACAACAATCTAATTGGATCTCACCTCGCTCGTGAAATGCTTGCTTTGTAGGTTTATGAGTATGTATTTTGACAGTCTCCCCAGACGAAGAGATTTTAAAGGTCACTTTTATTGAAAGTGGTTGTTATAGTTTCATATCATTGCAAGTTTTTGGGTGGTGGAATGGTATTTGGATTAATAATGGTTCTATTATAATGACTCTTAACTCTATGTTACATCGCTTATTATATTACAGCTTCATGTCATTCTGAATTTTCAAGTGGTAAAATAGACTCTGAATTCATAGAAGACTTATTTTAACGACTCCAATTGTATGTTAGATTGCTTGTGATAATAGTAACTAAAGATTTATAAGTACTTTAAACACTCAACTTTTAAAGGTGAATTCTAATCAAAATTGATGTTACAAGTTGTACGAGAGCAAACGCCCTTTTCTTGAGACCCTCATTGCTGACAGTACAATATGAAAAGGATTACTTCTAGTAAAAGATCGACTTCATCGAGTTCAAAATTGATTGTTACACTTATATGAAGATGAGAGAGTGTTAAGGCTAGAGGCAATGGGCAAGTCTGTCCACTGAATCTCAAACGAGGATTGGAGGTATAGAATTACAAATTCTAATAAAAGCTGTTAGAGTTCGGTTTCTTGTGGCATGCAAATGCAGCATAGAAAAATAGAAATCATCATAAGATCTTTGAGCTACTCGAGATATTTTACACGAAAAACTTAGTATATCGCTTAAGTTTTGGCGGTTAAGAGGATCGTTTGAATTGAAGTCCATCTTAATAATGTTGCGAAGTTCATCTTCATGTGCACAGAAACTAAAAACTTAGAGGTCAGAAATATGAAAATCTAATCAGAAACAAAAAAAAATGATGGAAAAATACCTTTCATTTAGAATGCATACGTTCAGCCCTATAAATAGACGTGGTTAACTAACTCCAGCTGTTCCAACTAATGCTAACTAACTTTAACTAACATGAAGCTTTAGTAGCTGTTACATAAGTTCCTCCTCAAGATGGGCTATGGAGATTAATGATAGCCATCTTGGACATAAAGGAAATGGAAGAAAGGCACGTAGAGGCTTCGTGAAAATGTCAGCTAGCTGGTGTTGACTTCGAACAGGTAGCAGTTTGATGAATCTGTCATTGATCCGGTCCCAGATGAAATGGTAGTCTATCTCTACGTGTTTGGTGCGCTCGTGGAAGATGAGATTGTTGGCAATGTGAATTGCAACTTGGTTATCACAAAAGATTAATGCAGGGGCCGCAGAAGATATATGAAATTCTTGAAGCAATTGATGGATCCATTCAATTTCACTAGCTGTAGAGGCCAATGCACGGTATTCTGCTTCAGCTGATGATCTGGACATGGTGGTCTGCTTCTTAGCTTTCCAAGACAGTATGAACCCCAGTCTGCATCAACAAAAGCTTGGAGTTGTAAAGATGATTATGTAGAAAATAGAAGGCCATCACCTGGGGTAGCCGCCCTTAAGATATTATAACAGTCAACCGTTGTCCCAGTCAACAGATGATGGACAACGGTTAGATGAGGCTTCCGAGGCTGAGAAACAAATTGACGAGTTTGTGGACAGAAAATGTGATATTAGGCCTAGATAATGTTAAGTAAAGTAAACGCCCAACTAGTCGTCTATAGAAAGAAGCATCATTGAGTAGCCCCCCTCAAAGGAACTCAGTTGAACTTTGGGATCCATAGGCAAGATGGCAGGTTTGCACGCAAGAAAACTAGTGTCTTCATGTAATTGGAGAGTGTAGTGTCGTTGGGATAAGACAATTCCCTTGTTTGATCTAGCAATATCCAAACTAAGAAAGTACTTTAGTTTACCAAGATCTTTGAGTTTGAACTGCCCGTGTAGAAATGTTTTTAAAAAATCAATTGTCTTATGATTCGAACCAGTGATGACAACATCATCAACATAAACTAACAAGGCAACAAAGTAATAACCAGAACCTTTAGAGAATAGAGAATAGTCAGACTTGGATTGGTGAGTACCATGAAGTATAAGAACAAGGGAAAACTTTGAAAACCATTGCTTGAAGGCCTGTTTGAGTCCATAAATCGATTTGTGTAGGTTACAAACTAGCTGATCCGCCTGATTGCAAGCAGGAATGTGAGAAGCATAATCCGAAGGAAGGTCTATATATATTTCCTCAAAAAGATCTCTATGTGGGACAACGTTATTGACATCTAATTGGATGATATGCTATTTGTTGATAGTTGCAATGGTTAAGAGAATCTTCACAATAACTAATTTAGCAATTGGGGAAAAAGTCTCAATGAAATCTAATCCCTCTTGCTGCGTTGCTTTGTATCTATCAATATTACCATCACAATTGTACTTAATTTTGTATATCCACTTGCAACCTATGATATGTTTGTCCTTAGGTAGATTTGTAACGGTCCAAGTGTTATTCAATTCAATTGCAACCAATTCACATGCCATAGCATCTTTCCAGTGATCAAACTCCACAGCCTAATGATAGAATTGAGGTTCAAAGTTTGAAGAAAAATTGAGCAGATAAGTACTGTGAAAAGGAGAAATTTTTTCATTTGTGAGGTACTCATTTAAAGAATAAGCCAAGGAAGTATTAGGAGGCTATGTATTTGCCAAGAGGTTACAATGAAAATCCCTGAGATAAGAGGGGTTTGCAAATCATAGTAGATCTTCTAGGAATGGGATATAATGATGGATTAGAATCAGATTTTGGAAGACAGACAAGAGGCAAATGATTGGGACTATTGATAATGTTATCAGTAAGATCATGAGTTGATCTAGAAAGAATTGTTGACTGTGGAAATCAAATGTAGGTTTAGGTGGAACCAAGTCAGAGAATGGATCGAGTGGATCAGATGTATGCGGGATAGATTGCGAAGAAAAAATATGCTCATGAAATATAACATCTCTAGAGATAGAAAAGGACTTGGAAGTGATGTCATATAATTTTTATTCTTTGATACTGATGCAGGATAAAAATAGAAGGCGGCAAGAGAGGGGGAAGAATCGGAGATAATGAGGGAGAGATCGGAGAAAGGGAAGAAGTATGGGAGGAAAACGTTGGCAACAAGCCAAAAGTTAATTTTCGTCCATCCGTCATGTGTCTAAATTACAATGTGAATACCATCTAAATAGTAAAACAGAAACTAGTGATAGGTTTGGGGCCAACCCAGTAATACAAGCCCAATAATAAAAAGACACAAATAATGAAAAAATTCATAATATAAAAATGATGTCCGCATCAACTCTCTCGGGATGGGAAAAAAACTCGGTCATGCCGAGTGGATAAAATTCTACCACGGGGAACAGTCTTTCGTAAGAACCAAATATCAAAACTCTATGTTTGATAGTAACGAAAACTGCAGCTTGTTTCCAAAAATAAGATCCGACCAAGGAGAACAATTTCTCCATCTAATCAAGTACCGATATTAGACTTCAGATAATAAACACTCATGCAACTCATCGTTAAAACTTTCATCTGGTTGTGCATAATGAGGTGCATAAGAAGCTAGGTTCGCAAACTGGCCTGTAGAGAAAAACGACCGCAACATCGAATGCTCGAATGAGCCCGATTAGTAAAAAAAAAAATTGTATTGAAAATATAACTTTCATTTAAGTGAGATGGCTAGTCAAATCGAAATCTTTATGTGAATGGTCCAAAAACTTTTTCTTCACGTTTTTAGGGAAACGGATAAGAGAAACACGCAATAAAGTATAGTAATTTGCAATACGGTACTTTAACATATATTGCACCTCGAAAGTAAGTTCAAAAATTTCATAATTGAAAATAATTTAACCTCTTAATTTGATATGAAATTTAAGAACATTGTCAACAGGATGATTAGCTAACAAAGCATGTCGATAATCAGTGGACAACATCCTAATGTCGATAGGAAGAATGAGCAATCGAGTAATGGTCTTAGAAAATAATGTGGCAACCCGTGGAATCTCAAGTAATTGAGGAAAAATTAAAACAAATTCAACATGAAAGTCATGTAACCTAGTAG
>CAIGRE010197332.1:0-11346 GCA_903798275.1 Fraxinus angustifolia subsp. syriaca
CACATAGACTGGGGATGCATCCCTATTGGAGATGAATAGTATTGCTCTTTTGATAATGTTGAAAAATGAAAATGGTCCATTTATTAGACTATTACTGTATTACACAACAAAGTTGGACCTCCAAGGTACAACCAATTGGAGAGATCCAAATAAAATATCAGCTACACAGAATCCTTTTCACTCCCAGGCACGATGATGAAAGAAGTAAATCATTTGCATAAACGCCGTGAACTCATAAAACACGCACTAACACTCTTCACTGACTGCACTCTGCAGTAATTCACCTCTCCCCTGCTGTCGCCGCCATCTCTAATCACCGCGAACGGAGGCGGTGCTGAATGCAAACATCTTAAACTAATCGTCCCAAGCGCCGATTTGATCGTCGACTTAGGGTTTTGGCTTGTAATTTATTTTTAATTATTTAGATTTTTTTTTTTCAATTTTTGGGTTAATTTTAATGGCGTCGGAGGAGGTCAAGACGAGCGAATCGGCGGTGTCAAAGATTGTTAACCTTGCTGAAGAGGCGAAGCATGCTAAAGAAGAAATCAAGCCTACTAAATACCAAGTCTACAGTATCTGCAAGTCTCTCGTTGCTGGTGGAGTAGCCGGAGGCGTGTAAGTTTTTATTTTTCTTGCTAGTATTTAAAGAGTTTTTGTGTGTGAGTACTATTTTCGTTAGTTTTGTTATTATTGGATCATTTCTTGATGAAGATTAGTAGAAGCGTAAGTAATTGATTTAGTTGGTTATGAAAATGAAAATTTGATGCAGCTGGTGTCTCTGGATGTGTGTCGGATTTCTAATTGCACGTATATTCTAAGTATAATTATCACTGTATGCATGCATGCATTAGAAAAGTGTTTAGTATTTTTTTCCAGGATAAGAATTGGATTACATCTCTATAAAAATTGGTGTTTGTTCAGTGGTTGAATTCGGGATAAATTAGTGACAGATGAAAGGGGAGAAAAATGTCAAATTTTTTATTTAAATTGTGGCGAACAATTGAAAATACAAAAGAAATGTTTGTGTCATGTATGATGGAGCACCATATTTTTTTTCTTTATGAAGGAGAATATTTAAGTTAGAAAAAAAAAGGTTTATCTGAACTTTTATTTTTATTTTTATTTTTTGTTTTTTATCGTATGAAAGTAACCTCTGGGTTGGGGATAAGTGAATGGAACATGGAATATATTGTTTGGCTTGGAATAGTTGTTTGTCTTTTAATTCGTAATAGGATATGGGCATGACTTCCTTAAAAAATATCTATTTGCAGGTCACGAACTGCAGTAGCTCCACTGGAACGACTAAAAATATTGCTACAGGTTAACTTACCTTTTTCCCTCCTAGCTTTTTGGTTCCCCTGCTTTATCTGAACAATGTATAAGCAAAGCCGTGTACTCAGAAAAAAAATAAACTTGGCTACTATTATTTGATAAGATATCATTTGTTTTGATGATATATTGATATATTTGGGACGAACTACTTTCTCCTGTTTTTTGGTATTTTCATGGCTATATGATGTCCTTCCAATGTACAGGTTCAAAATCCGCATAACATAAAATACAATGGTACCATTCAAGGTTTAAAATATATCTGGAGAACTGAGGGCTTTAGAGGGTTGTTTAAAGGCAATGGCACCAACTGTGCTCGAATAGTCCCAAATTCTGCTGTAAAATTCTTCAGCTATGAGCAAGCCTCCAAGTATGGTCTTACTAATCAGAGAATCTATTGTAATTTTGTTTATTTTTTTTGTTTGCATATTCTTTTAAGCCGCCTGGCAACTTTGAGTTTATTTGCTTCATTATCTATCCATCACTTGTGATAAATCTCATGGCATCAACATGCGAATTAACTAGCAATATGGGTATATTTTCTTTGTTCTTAGTTAAAATTAATAAGGACTTCTGGTATTTAGTAAATCTTTTTTTGTTCTTTTGGCATCTTTTCCTAATTGACTGTTTATTTTATGTTGCAACAGGGGTATTTTATATCTGTATCAGCAGCAAACGGGCAATGGTACGTCTTTGTCATTCTTCACCCGCTTGACCTAAATTCTACCGCTGCTTGATTTGTTGAGTGAAAGATCCTTGTCTTTAAAGTTTTGACATCTTTGTTACTAATTTTATTTACATTTAGTATCTGTGGGCCAGCAACATCTTTTCTGCTTAGAAAAGAAAAACTCAAATCTGTAGATTTTTCGTCTTGTATTCTCACTTTATGTAATTTCCACTGCTAATAAACACTTTCTTATCCGCCAATATATTCAATGCTGGAATCAGACCTGCCAGTAATGTTGGTGATGGTGCTTAATTTTTTCTTGTTTTCATGATACTGATCTAAGTCTAACATAATGATGTGAAGAATCAAAATCATCCTGGAAAAAGGATGTGTGAAAATCACAGGAAAACCAGCATTTAGCTAGTTATGGGAGATTTTTATCCAAATAAGTATATCCTAAGTTGATGTTTCAACACATTAATTAAAGCTCTTGTACTGATCTTGTGACATTTGGTTGCATAGCTAGCTGACCGTGGAATATATTTGAAACCCCCTTTTTACGAGTCTAAGTTTCTTGCCAGTTATCTAGTATTAGGAAGATTAATCGAAAACCACTTTTTGTACTGAACAGAAAATATTCATAAATGGCAGGTTTTATTTGTTTCTTCTCATTTTCCTTATATTTTCTACAATTTCTGTTTCTTAATCTTACACAAAGGGATGCTGGTTGTCATTATAAGCATTTTGATTTCAAGCGTAAGAATATGGATTTGAGTTGTGGTCACTCAGGTTGCCTTCATCACATGGGAGGCGTAAACGCGTGTGAACCCTTCCAATGGCCAGATTGAGATGTCTGATATTTTTCGTGCATTTCAATTTTTGTGTCAAATTTTTGTTGGTTAATTTTTGTATGGAAGCTTTGGCAAAGCTCAATTATCTGTCCTGAACATTAATTTTTTTAATTATGAGATGTGAAATTAATTAGGCGATCTAGATAATCTGATAATCCAGATTATTATTCTGAAAAGAAAATGTTTATTTGTTCTCCAGATTCTGGTTGAATAGTTCTAGTGTTGCAGTATTTACCTGAACTCAGTAACCAGTTTGATGACGACATTTTTCTTCAAGGTTAGATATGTCGAGAATCCTGAGATAAAGTAAATAAATTTGTCACCACTGATACGAGACCAGCTTAATGAAGTTATTTTTTGCAAAGACTAGCTTTAATGGTTGATTTGCTTTCATCATTGACTATTCTTATAGCCTTGCATTATCTAATCTAACATATTAGGCTTTTGTTTTCTCGAATTTTTAGTAGTTATATGTATGAGATCCAAGCAGAGAGATGAGGGTCATGCTGTTTAAATTGTCGCATCATGTGTATTTTCTTCCACAGAGGATGCTCAGTTGACTCCTTTATTACGTCTGGGAGCTGGAGCTTGTGCTGGAATAATTGCTATGTCTGCAACATACCCGATGGACATGGTTCGAGGTAGACTAACTGTGCAGGTATTGAAAGTCATCTTAATCATCTTAAAAATTGTCCTTTTTAGAAATCGTGTTGGCTTTCTCTGAGAATAAATGCAGTTTCTGTAGTGTATTCCAGATCATAATGCATATTCCTTTTCTCGTGTTGCAGACAGACAAATCTCCCTATCAGTATAGAGGAATGTTTCATGCTTTGTCAACTGTGCTTCGTGAGGAAGGTTTTCGTGCTCTGTATAAGGGTTGGCTTCCTTCTGTCATTGGAGTCGTAAGTTCAGGAAATATTATATCTATATAACTGATAGCCACAATATTATATCTATATAACTGATAGCCACGACAAGTCTACAACATTTTGCTTCAGTCAACTTACATAACATGATGGGAGTGTTCTAGGAAGAGAACTCTTGATTGTGATGAGTTATTAATTTTTATGGGTTATAAGCACTTGGCTAAAATTACTTGTATTGATTTACAGTATGAAAATTGATCCGCCAGTCATATTTAATACTCTTTGAATTTCTGTTATGACTTCACTAAGATCTATCCCTTTTTCATTTGATTTTTCCTTCTAAAACCCAAACAGCTTTTCAATGGGAAGATTATCCCTGTAAAACCACATAACTCTTCCACCCATATAGGATCTTTTGTGTAGGAGTTTCTACACTGTCCAATCTTCTTGTGATAATCATACTTGTAACTGTTTGCAGGTTCCATACGTGGGTCTCAACTTTGCTGTGTATGAATCTCTAAAAGATTGGTTAATTAAATCTAATCAATTTGGGCTTGCTGAAAATAATGAATTGGGCGTGGTAACAAGACTTGCATGTGGGGCCGCAGCTGGTACTGTCGGACAAACTGTTGCATACCCTCTTGATGTTATCCGTAGAAGAATGCAGATGGTGGGATGGAGTAATGCTGCTTCAATTGTCACTGGTGATGGGAGAAGCAAGGCCTCCCTTGAATATACTGGCATGATTGATGCTTTCAGGAAAACTGTTAGGTACGAGGGCTTCAGAGCATTGTACAAGGGTTTGGTCCCCAATTCAGTGAAGGTTAGTCTCGTATTATGGTATTTTCTACTAGTTTTTGTTTAAATGTGCAAATATTGGCACTCAGACTGGAACTTTAATCAGTGCTTCCAAAAATATTAAATTCAGGTTTAATAAAGCTCTGACCACAATAATGATAAACTATTTGGAAAAAATCAAAAAAAATTTTGTTAAATATATTAGTAAAACCTCAAAAAAATACATAAAAAAAAATAAAAAAAATACAATCAGAAATGGACTACTAATTTTCGGACAGAAATTTGAATTTGAGCTAACTGTAGAATGAAATGTATACTTTGTTGAAGGATAAAATCATTTGGCCGGTGAGTCGCATGTGTTTTGGAGGAGATCTTGACACTAATTTTTTTGTTTTTCAGAAATATTAACATAGTGAAAAAGTTTTCCTGAAAGCTAATAAAGAAGGATTTTGCCACTTTGCGAGAAGAAAATTAATAGATGTAGTGACATAATCCGAGATGTCAGCACATGATTTGATGAAAAAGTTGACCGTGTTTAAAAGAGTCTAATNAATTAATAGATGTAGTGACATAATCCGAGATGTCAGCACATGATTTGATGAAAAAGTTGACCGTGTTTAAAAGAGTCTAATGATGGAATGCCATGTGACATTATGTCAATGATTATGTCACTGTAGCACGATTGAATAAAGAAATGGGTTCACTTGCAATTGGAATTGTTAAATAACAAACCCAGTCTGCTGTTTCTAGAGTGGGGCATTTATGGTTTGTATGGAAAGGTGGATTGGATAGTATAACAAGAAAATAGAGAATGAAGATAAAATTGTGTCCATTGTAAAGTAAGGTCTAATACTACGTGTCAAACATGCCCTTAGGGTTCAGACCAATTGTTAACAAATCTATATTTGGTTAATTAGTCTTACATTTGTTAGGGAAAAAAATTACGAGTTAAACATTGACTATTGAAGCAAATGTACCTTGTGTAGATTGACTTGTATAATTTAGCCCATGTTTCGTACCGATTAAAATTCAGATTTTAATTTAATCAAAGTCAACGATCAATTTTAACCTCATATTTCATGGGTCTTGCAACTTTTCAATCACATATTTCCTCAACTTTTATCAAAATTTACTAAAAATCTTATTTTAATCCCCACCAATCTGAGATTTAATATTACAACTTTTGTTCAGGTGGTTCCATCTATCGCTATTGCTTTCGTGACGTATGAACAAGCGAAGGACATCCTTGGTGTTGAGATTAGAATATCCGACTGAGGTGAGGGGTACTTCAATGTTCATTATTCACGTGATTTTTGTAGGCGGGGTAAGAGAGACGATAATGTTGATGCTGCTATCCTCTTTTGCAGAGCGATAAGTTAGAAACTATCCAACCTATTTTTATACGTTCCTCCTGTCTAATGATGCATGTTTTTCTCTTGGGTTTCCGAACCATGATGTCAATAAGAACTATCGAGGAATAGTACAATAAATGCTTTTGCAGGTTGCTGTTAAGTCGTAGAAATCATAGACAGATGATCTTGAATGTTTTTGTATCGTTTTAATGAACAAAAAATTACCGGGTTTTAGATGAATCATGGTTTTAATCAAGTTACGCTCGTCCCTTTCTGTTTTCCATTGATGCATTTTTGTACATCGTGGTTGATGGAAGCGTTAAAGGCTGCCTTCCACAACCCGAACATGCTTGAAACTATATTTCCTTCTCTTTCAAGTATAATGAATTGAACGGAGTATTTTCTGTAGCCTATGTAACAAACGGCAATTCCACAAAATGAACTAACTGCATTATCAAAATTTGTGTTTTTCCATTTATGTTGCACATAATATTGTGCGTAACCTAACAAACACAAACATGACATGTTTGGTATGCTAGAGTTAAGATAATCAATAAATTCATTTACGCGTCTTACTTTAATTCCGTTTAATGCACCAATTATGTGTACGGTACCAAATATGTCGAACACTTTTATTTACTTGAGGTGCAACTGATACATACAAAAATCAATATATCTTCTCAAAACCGCATTGTGTGCACCTGAAATGGAAATGAATTTTGCTATTTGTACATAAAAGGTTACATAATATGAGGTGGAAGAGAATGATTGGATGAGAAAATTGATTGTATTTTAAACTGGCAAATGATATAATGACATCTGGTATTATATAATCCATCATTTAATCATTGATGTACATGTAGCAAGATCCATTGGAAATTACAAAGAAGATTTATATAACTGCTAGGGCAAAATCTGTCATTTAAGAAAAAGTTTTAAATTACCTGCAATGCCGTATCTTGGTTAGAACCCTTGAGATTTGACGTTCAATGCCTCTAAATTCATTTATTTTTGATCTTGTTCGTAATTTCGATACATTATGTTGCTCTTAGGGATGACAAAAAAGATCGACGACTCGGGCTCGATTACATCGAACCGAGACTCGGGCGAGCTTGCCCGTTATTTAAAAAAAAAAATTAAATTTTTCGGAAGAGCTGCCTTTACAGGCAACTATATATATATATATATATATAAAAAAACACCCAGAGTTGGCTCGGCCCGCTAAGGTTCGGGTCGAAAACTCAGGCCAAGCCTCATTTTTTGGCCATGCTTGCTCGGTTCGGACTTGGGGCTCGACTCGTTGACATAGCAAGCTTCTCTTTATGATTTTCATCCCTTTTTTCCTCAAGACTTGTACATTCTTCCGAGGATAAAGAGAGCGATGAAAGAACCAAAAAAGACTTAACTCTAAACGAACAAGCGTGTCCGTGTGTTTGTTTCCTTGTCCCAGTTTGTATTGGTGTCAAAATTCCCTTTGCTCCCAATATTCTCTTCTTCTCCTCCTCCATTGCCAGCAACCTTATTCAACACAAGAAGATGCAGTATTCCTGAATATACAAGTGCATTTCTATGATTTCTCTTGGTATGCTTGACCACCCGCTTAAAAGCATGATTTTTCTACTATTCTTTCTGGGCCCAAATAAACAGCTAAAAGATGCTTTTAAGCAGGGCTAACAGTCTATCAAGTTCAAAAGAAAATCAGGTTTTTGAAAAGATATAAATGACTATTTATTCAATAAATTTAGCCACAGATCCATGTTTAGTCTAACCCTGACATGTTCTAACTTGTTCTACTCATAATTAAAATAGGAAAAGAAAACCGAAATCTATTTACCTTTGATCAACTGTAGCTATGAAAAAATAAATAAATAAATACATAAAATCTAGAGAGTTTCTACTTTGTTCTTTCAAGATTCTGGTTTTGGAGTTGGAAACTCTCTTATCAATCGATTATCGATAAGAAAAAAAGAAAGAATTGGATTGATGGATTGATGATATTTATGTGAAAAGTTTGGTGTTGTCTATATTGATATAAAATTCTATAATTTATTTCTAAGTTACATGATATTGCATGTTTCGGTGTTACACGTGTTTTATTATGTTTTTATTTAACTCAGTTATATGATTTTGATTTTGATAGTTTCATTTTTCTTTTCACGTGGTATCGTGGTTTTCACGTGTTTCACAGATTGACATATTATTGAAGAAAATTTTGGAAAGTTTATATTTGGGTAGTTAAAGACTTATTGAATTTGAAATAAATATGATTTTGTCACGGAATGCCAAATGGGGAGATTTTTAAGTCCAAATTATAATTGACAATTTCTAAATTTGTAATTGACAATTTCTTTATTCAAAATCATACCCTGGTTGAATTGTATTAGTAGTTTATCAAGTTATAATCAAAGTTAAAATATGATGTATTGAGTCATGTTATAGCAAAATAGTTGAAATTGGTAGTACAAATCTTAAATGAGTCCAAAATGTCCAAGAAGATCACATATGATCATTGGAATGCTATTAGAAGTTTAAAGAGTGTGAAATAGTCGCACAAGTTATGCTCTAAATTGTATTGAGTCCTGTTATAGCAAAATAGTTGAAATTGGTAGTACATATCTTAAACGAGTCCAAAATGTCCAAGAAGATCACATATGATCATTGGAATGCAATTAGAAGTTTAAAGAGTGTGAAAGAGTCGCACAAATTATGCTCCAAATCTTTTACATAGAAAACATTAGAATTTGGACAAGGCTATTCTATAAGAATTGTGGCTCTTTGAGTTTGATTTTGAACTCATTTTGAATTATCTCAATCAGATATCATGAGAGAAAACTATGACAAAAATATTGACGACTTCTCAATTGACGCTCGCTTGTCGTGACTAGCACTTGAGCGACATGGTTATTTGAGAAACAATAATATTCGATTTTCAAGTTGATTTTGAATTAATTTTCATCCCAAACACTATCCATGATAAATATACACCATACGAGATGTCAAAGTGTGTTGAATCACATTTATTCCATAGAGATCAATTATTTGATGATCCAAAATATTCATTGATTCCAAAACTCAACCACCACATATTACTTGATCCATAAATTCTTATAAAACATATTTTGTTGATCAAACTATATTGTTTCATAAAAAATCACAAGATCAAAACACACAAGATCTTTTGATCAAACACCATATCACCTAATCTATCGAAAATAAATCGATACCAAAGCACGAATTCAATAGGACTAAGGTAAGGTACCAGGAGTCGGGATCTGACATTAGGAGCACACAGTACAAGAGTGCTAAGGTATAAACCAAGAGTCAGATTTGTTTTGAATGAGCACACCTCCAGTAGGATCAAGAGAGACTGCATGAATTGAGGTCAGAAATTTTATGGATAGACATGTTTGGACCATATTGTAAGTTTACTTTGATTTATAGTAGATTACTAACTGACAAAGTGTTCGAAATTTTTACTCAGTTGGGGTTTTGAATGACCTCTTGATTACAAAACCAACGAACCTTGATTTGTAAACGCCACAAAGGATACCTAATCCTTTGATAAGTTCTAAGGGTTGAACGCCACAAATATTAAAATAATATTTGATAAGTTAGACAATGTTCAATCAAGAACAATTAGAGAGAAAAATCTCAATCTCAATAATCATAATTCATAACCTATTGTTTTTTAATACAATAAAATAATGAGGTATTTATATGAAAGCTCTAAAAATCCTAATTGCACAAAAATATAATTCTAATAGTGTAAAAGATGCTAAAAATAAAATTCGAATTAAACTAGAAAACTGCAAAAAATTAAAGATCTCGTGCCGATTTCTTTTTATCTGTGGTTACATCATCTCCTCTCTCTTCGAAAGGATTTGTCCTCGAATCCGTATCTTGTGATCGCTTAGGGAATAACCAACATGCTACCCATCCCATCAATGCACTGCCTGGATCAAATGTAAGATTTTTCCTCCCATGGCATAATTGAGGTTAAAAATTATATGGATAGACAGGTCTAAACCATATTGTAAGTTTGCTTTGATTTATAGTAGATTACTAACTCACAAAGTGTCCGAAATTTTTACCCAGTTGGGGTTTTGAATGATCTCTTGATTACAAAATCAACGAATCTCGATTTGTAAACACCACAAAAGAGTGTCTAATCATTTGATAAGTTCTAAGGGTTGAATGCTACAAATATTAAAACAATATTTGATAAGTTCGATAATGTTCAATCAAGAACAATTAGAATAACCTATTGTTTTTTAATACAATGAAATAATGAGGTATTTATATGAAACCTCTAAAAATCCTAACTGCACAAAAATAAAATTCTAATAGTGTAAAAGATGCTAAAAAATAAAATTCTAATTAAACTAGAAAACTGCAAAAAATTGAAGATCTCGTGCCGATTTCGTTTTATCCGTGGTCACATCATCTTCTCTCTCTTCGAAATGATTCGCCCTCGAATTCGTGCCTTGTGATCGCGTAGGGAATAACCAACATGCTACCCATCTCATCAATGCACCGCCTGGATCAAATGGAAGATTTTTCCTCCCATGACATATGATCAATACACGGTACCCTTTCATTTTGTAAGTATGGATATATTTAGCACAAACTCAATCAGCTATAGATGTTGTTGCATGAATTCCCATGCGCAGTGATCAACACGAGAGAATGAATTAAGCAAAACACGGTTGAATTTGTTAGCTTCCCCAAAAATAAGATATGGGTCATCGTACTCATAATGTATCGTCTCCACCATATCATACTTAACGATGAAACTCTACTTTTTATTCTCCACAAAATTCTCAACCATTTGTTCAACACATTCTTCTATTATTTTCTCACTCTCTTGCTGAACCATCTCTACAATTTTTGTATCAGCCAGTTCTTGCTCATCTTCTTTAATTTGTCCACTCTCCTTAATTTCAACCACATTTTTCAATTCACCATTCTCCAACTCAACTTTCCTATCTCTAGGCTCCTCTCGCAATTCAACATCGGTGTTCTCTCCCGATGTGGTCATCTCATTCTCTTGTTTTTTCTTTTCTGCCTCACCTTTCACATTCTATTGGTCTGCAAGAGACTGTTCCAATGTCCAGCCAACCAAAGTGATGTTTGCCATTTCCTGAAGAAACCTATACATGTTCCTCCACATATCATAAATAGCCTTCCTCTCATGCTTCCAAGGTCTCCCAAACAAGATATGAAAAGATTTTAACGGCACTACATCACACCAAACTTCATCACTATACCTCCCAATAGTGACATTTACTAAAGCCTACTTTGTTACATATACCTTCCCACACTCTTTCAACCAAGTCATCATATAAGGTCTAGGATGTTGTAAAGGTAATCCCAATTTTTTCACCATCGTGATATAGTCAAATTTGACATGTACTCCTTATCAATAGTCAAAATACAAATTGTACTATCCACAAAATATCGAGTTTGAAAAATGTGCCCCCAAT
>CAIGRE010197431.1:0-21619 GCA_903798275.1 Fraxinus angustifolia subsp. syriaca
TGAAGGTCGGAAACTCGGAACGACACGGTGGAGGCGGAGCTGCAGTAGAGGCAGAGCTGTAGAGGCAAGTCAGGCGACGACGTGATTTCGAATTGGAATGAACTGTTGTTTTACCTTTAGGTTATTAAAAAAAAAAAAAAAATTCAACCGAAATGGGCCCTCCGAAATTCTGGGCCTGAGGCGGAGGCCTCTTGGGCCTCCCCTCAGGTCCGGCTTTGGCTGAGTCCATCGAAATAGTTTTTTTTTTTTTTTGGACAATGAAAACAAATTTTATGGACAATTGTAAAAGAAAATTTCCCTTTAATTGACAATTTCCACGAAAAACAAAGCCAAACGAATGTCAAAAGATCCAAAATTTCAATACTTTTCAGGTGAAAAATTATACCAATCAAACATAATTAATTGATAATTCTCAGGAAAACAATTCTAGGCAATTCAATTATCTTAAATTCATTTTCTTTCCACCCAAATTCCACTCTTGCAATCAAACGGACCAAATTTGCATCAGCACAAAAGATGCACAGGTTCAATAGCAATCCATTACAAAATTGTCAAATACAAACTTGTGTTGAAAAGAAATGTCGTACAGAAAGAGAACTTTTAATAAAGATAGAACACATGGAACTTCAAAATTATTATGGTGTATCCTTAGACCCATCATTTTCTTTCAGCCTTTTTCTTGCGTAACCCAAAAGCTGTATTAAATATGCCATTGGTCGGCTGATTGCACACAAAGCACTCCTTACCTTTTGCATGGTGCTGTAAACAAAGAAATAAAGTCATAATTAGATAACATAAACGCGATATGTACCCTCTTTTTTTTTTAAAGTTTCTGGTACTACTTATTGCATGGTAATACAAACAATGAACTGAAGTCATGAGTTGTAAAATAAATTTGATATATACTTTTTTCATGTAGTTTCTTTACGGGAGGGTTGTTTACTTTCTTTCTTTCTTTTTTAAAATTTTGGCGGGGTGGGGTTTGAGGGATTGCAATTAGAGTTAAATGTTTCATTACACTTCGCCACACATTACTCACTGAACTTTAGAAATTGTCTTAATGACCACTGAACTTATCTCTGTTGCACTCAATTACTCACCGATTTAAATTCGCCAATGAATGTGATTAGTTGGATAACGGATCGTCTACATGGGCCGTTAAGTGCTCAAGTGGAAGATCGACATAGCCAAACACGCCTTGTTACTGACATACTAAACTCGCATTTCCCCCAAATTGAATGAGATGATCAAATCCCTACCCCTCACTTCTTCGGTGGCCTCAACCAACTGACCTCTCCGGCGGCAACACCACCGGCACTACATTTTCGGAGGATAATATTCACACAAAAATTTAAGCTAAAAAATCAGGGCTTTATAGTTTATACGAATAATATTCTCACAAAAAATCTTGTACTTCGCACATATGCTCATTGTTTATTTAGATTCAAACACCATGCATAAAAAAAATTTATGGGAAAAGGCATCTTTATTCTGCAAATCATCATTAAAAACCTTTAAAACAGCACAAATTCAATTGCATCGAAGATGGAGTCTGCCGGAGATGTGGTGATGTAGGTGTTGCCGTCGGAGTGGTAGTTTGTGCCGCGTCAGTTGGTTGAGACCACAAGAGAAGTGAGCAGTAGGGATTTGGTCATCTCAATTCAACTTGGTGGAAACACGAGTTTAGTATGTCAACAGCGAGGCGCGTCTGGCTACGTGGATCTTCCACTTAAGCACTTAACGGTCCACACAAAATTCATTGACGGATTTAAATCGGTGAGTAATTGAATGCAATGGAGATACGTTCAATGACCAATGGGATGATTTCTAAAGTTGAGTAAGTAAGCTCAGTTTCCAACAATGGTGTTGCTCTATTATCATTCTGAACCTGAATTTCTTTAGAGGACATGTATTCAAAATTTGGGACTTTGTTTCTAGGTCAGACTCAACATCATAGAACCCTTGGTAGGCTCACTAGAGAAGTGCAGTTTATTGTCAACAACAGTTGGCTTCTTCTTATTGTATGTCACTACACTCTCGATTTTAGAATCTTCACCCTCATTCTCTCCCCCTCTTCCACAGCAGTCATTTTTTGGATTTTTTTTTTCTTGGATGGCTTTTTGAAGAAACTGCAGCCGCAAAACACATAAGTAATTCAGAAAACTAGATCTAAGATATCAGATCACAAATATCAACGAGAGAATAGTAGAAGTGAAAATTACATAAAAGTCTCCATTGCACGATTACTTCAACTAGATTAACATGTCCATTTTGGACATGTGCCGAATATCGATACTTCCCGAACATTTTACAATGATCATTTTATTTTTTCTTTAGAAATATTATGTATTTTTGACTCAAAGTTATTAATAAGAATAATGTTATTTATCATTATAATGATGAAATATAGGTAATGCGACAATTTAGGTAGAATAATGAGATATGATAGTTCAATTCCCACCTCTCTCGTGAAATTTGGGCTGTCTCATCTCATTATTCCATATAAGTTGCAACATTCTATCATTATAATAATAAATAGCATTAATAACAAATATGTATTCAATTTTTAAAAGATTTCAACAAAGGAAAATTAATAACAAGTATAAATTTTTAAGGTAATGTTAGTGTGTCGAACGTTAAGAATTGATGTGAGATATGGGCGCTGGATCACGTTAGCAAAATATACTTAATTCAATGATGTAAATTTTCATATGATTTATCCGTAAAATTCAGCTACGAAGCATTCGAAGAGCACGAAGAAATCAAGAAAACTTCAACTTAGAGTATTAGACATAAAACAATTACCAAACAAGAGCGCTACATTTCCTCCACATGAATATTTTTGTACGTAAATTTTTTTTTTTAAAGAAAAATTTAAGACACATACTTAGAAGATCTCCCTTCAAAATTCAAAACAAAGACTTCATAGGGTATAAATAAAGGAAAAGTATTACATGAGAAGTTCCGTGTCCGTTTATATCTGCGATTCAATTATTGAGTGTTATTAAAGATAGATATATGTAATATAGCCCTTGTTTCTGCCTCATTTTTTTCATCAAAATGTATTGTTGAACAATGATTTGACTTCATTTCAATCGCACATTCTTCAATAATATAAAATTACACTCAAATCCAAAAAAAATTCTTGAAAAAAAAAATGGATCTCAAACAAGGGATATAATAAAAAAGGAATAGTCACATTAATGGTGAAGGTTTTGCTCCCCTATCGTAGTTTATGTTTTGCCCAAGAACTAGAGGTTCTTGATATAGTTATTAACTTATTAGACCGTAAAAATCAGGTCAGAGAAAATTCAAATATGAAAAGTAAAAGGCTGATCCGAACTCGTAAACAGTATTCTCCGGCATCAAATTGCCACCTTAGTTGCTAGATGCAACTTATTTTTGTTCTTTGCCCATAGTTCTATCCATTTCTAATGCCTTAATTTCTTTAAGACCGTGTATGGGAGAGATTTTTCGAAACTTTTAAGCCATTTTATGATCTTTGGCAACTCAGAAGTGGGTCTCGTTGTGGCTGAACCTTTTGACTGCCTTCTCAAATAAATTGTCACAATTTTCAAATATGCCCTTTAAGAATAGTCAAATATGATCATAGAAGAAATGTGTACAAGTAATTCAAAGTAAAAAAAAGGGTAATATAGACTTTTATTATTTTTAGGTGATAATTTCAAATGATGGCAGTAAACACCTGGCAGCAATGCGATCCACTTCTAAGTTTCCAACGGTCCTAAAATGACTTCAAATCTTAAGTAAATCCCTTCCAAACAGGTGCTTATATGTGAAAAGTCTAAACAATGAAACGATAGACGTGGTCTAAGAAATAAAGCACATTTTGAGTACTAAACAGCATCAGTACTAGGTTGGGGCACCTTATATCAAAATAAAACAGCGTATGCTTATTTTCAAGCACTCATTTTTGGTGTACAAGCAAGTGTCGCGACACTTTTGACGTGTTTATAGTGTTCAGAAGGAAAATACCAGACAACCCCTAACATGAACCACCAAAAATGCACGCCAATGTAAAGCATGAAGTGACAAAATAAATGCTTCGAAGCACTTTGTATTTAGCCCACTACTGCCTTCAATGACAAAGGAGAAGTGTCTCTCTCCAGAAATTTACCTGCAACCTTGCCCTTCTCTCTTCTCTTTCTCTGGACAACATAGAGCGGCTTACTGATCACCATTTTCCCATTCATCGACTTTTTAGTTCTAGCTCTCTCAGATTTTTTCTGAGCTTTCCCGACGTACCATTTCTCGTCACCAAATTTCTCACCATTTAGAGCTTCAACTGCTTGAGCGGCATCATCAGCATTCTCAAAGTGGACAAAACCAAACCATTTCGACTTCCCATCAGCATCCCTCATCACTACAGCACCGGTAATTCTCCATGCTCGCCAAAAAATTTCTTTAGATCATATACCAAACTGAAAGGAAATAACATGCCAATTCAAAAAGTAACAAGTTTCCAATGGGTCAATTCAGATATAACCATAGAAGCAAAGCAGTCGTGCGCAAAAACCTTTATAAATATGTTTGGGATATGGCAGCCATTGAAGCTGATGTTATACCCTCACAGCTGTGAAGCTTAAGGACTATCAACATTTGAAGTCTCCAGACTTGAAAGGGAAATAAGAAGTCAGCACTATTAAAAGAGAAAGTAAAAGAACAACACCTCAAGGCTCAAGAGAGATGTTTGAGCGGTATGAAACATCAAGGATGGTATCATGGTGAGATTTACACAGACCATAGCTATTTCAAGTACTGTCTCATAACTAACACAAGAACAGTCAGATATATCCAAGGATTCCAAGAGTGGGCATGACGTTGCTGTTGATCGAATTGCAACATTTGAAAGCTTGTGACAAAAATGAATAGTACTTTTTGGATTCTCTTTTAAGGAGAGGGGATTTTTATTTTGCATTTTAAGACATTGTTGTTGGTCGCGAAACATTTCGACATATAAGTAAAGTTTAACGACACGATATAGGCAAGGGCCCAACACGTGCATGTAGATGAAGTCTATTCAAAACAACACTTTTTCGAAAGTCATTCAAGATAATAAAGTCGAATTCACTTTAAGACAACTAAGGCAGAAGTCATCGACATAGATCTTCCAATATTTAATGAGCTTTTAAAGTTCTTGAACAAAAATGGTTCCTATCCGACAATGACAATGACGATAGAAAAGTTAATCTTAGTTTGGTAAATTTTGACTAAGACTTAGAGCAGTCGTGAGATAATTCATTGTTTATTGAGGATTAAAATCAAATGTGTGGTTAAAAAGGTGTGGATGCACAAAATATGTGATTAAAATTAACTATTTACTTTAATTTAAATTAAATTTGGATTTTAATTGATACTAAACAGGAGCTAAATACAGTGGAGAGATAAAAGCCTAAAATCAATTTACCCCCAAAAGCAATTGTCATCAAGGTTTAGACCCACGTTTCTTAGGGTTTTTTTTTTTTTTTTGAAAGGAGTGTTTGGGGGAGATTTTTGAAAGAAAAAATGAACTTTTTTTAAGAATGTAGGATTAATCTCATGTTTTGTACACATTAAAATTTTCATTTTCATCTTTTACTCATTTTCACCTATATATTTTTCAATAAAATAATATTTTCTATCACAGCAATAACTTTTCCTTCTTTTTCAACCACACATTCTATATCAATCTACTATTTCAGAATACATTCTTCCAAAATAATGTGGCTCAAACACACCCTAAAAATTAGAAAAAAGTTACGAGTACCATAGAATGTGTGGTTGAAAATTTATTATCAAAAAATCTCTCCCAAATCGCGATGCATCCTGAATTTTCTTTAATAAATAAACTTGAATTTAATTTCAAATATAATAATATATCATTTAATTAGTCAAACCGTAGCAAATTATCTTTATTTTCAAATATTCTTTTTCAAAACTTGAAGGCAAAATATAACAATCATCCCCAACTTGTTTTGAAAGCATCAAGTTGGTCCTTGACATCCGTCTCAAGTTTTTCATTAGAGTAGCACATTAAGATTACAATAATTTTCTAATTTTTTTGTTAAACCATCACTAACATTCGTAAAACGTGTCTTATTTCTAAAAAAAATTGAATATCGATCTCAAGTTAGGAAGTAAAATCTAGATTAAGTAAGTAGATGTAATAATTTTATCGAGAACGTAACATAAATCTACGTTGAGAACTCGACATGAAACATGTCAAAATGAAATGATCGAATCTGGAATACCATGGTGGGGGATATAGGAAATTTGGATGGATTTTGGTAGATACGAATAAATAATTCTTCCTTCGATAAATGTACTTGAATTTTGTTCAAAATATTCTTTAGAATTTCCTCATCAAGTATTCTTTAGAATTTCACTATAACTCCCCCAAACCCACACCCATTTCACCATCTCCAATTTCCCCCAAAACGCACACTGCAACAAAATCAAATCCTTAGTTTTCGATTTTGTTGTCAAAATACGCACGACGCACGCAGAGTCTCTCTCCCTCTCTGTCCCCCCAAATTCCATTTATAAACCGGAAAGAAGAACAAATAAAATAGGAAAAGAAAATAAAAGCACCCCTTTTTCTTTTTCTCTGTGCGATTCCACGATCCTTTCAGTTTTTATATAAAAAATTGAATTGCGTATTGAAGAGAGAAGGCCAGAAAATATGGAGGGCTCTCAACTTTAATTTAGTTGTTGTCTTTTTGTTGGAGTTTATTTGATTTCGTCGACATTGCACTGATTTCTGAATCTCTTCACTTAGGGTTCTGTTATTCTCGAACTTTTGAATTTTTGATCAAGTATTTTTCTGTTGGATCGCTTTTTATTATTATTTTTTTTCCAATTTTCCTGCCGTATAAAAGAAAGTTTTTTTTAAAACCTTTACTTGAATTTTATTGACATCAATTCTAATAATTAGTGTAAAATTACTGCTATTAGCATCTCAGTTATATCGGCGCATCTCTGTAATAGAATTGACGCCTCTACTTTTCTTTCCTGGGTCCTATATACACAACAACATACCGCCTTTACTATTTCAGTGAATGGGAGAACAAGAGGGATGGGCGGACCCAAGCGGGCCATTGCCAAATGGGCTGTTGTCAGGAGCAGGCCCGGTGATGCGTGCCCTTGAAACGGACAGATGGTTGAAAGCGGAGGACAGGACGTCAGAGCTCATTGCCTGCATTCAACCCAATCCGCCATCTGAGGAGCGCAGGAATGCTGTTGCAGATTACGTACAGCGGCTTATCATGAAATGCTTTCCCTGTCAGGTTGTTACAAATTCGTTGCCCCGTCTTTTACTTATTCTGCAAAGAAGTTGTACCATAACTTGGTTTGACAGGTTTATAAGTGGCAATAATGGTATATTGGCATTTGCGGAAATAGGAAATAGAATCATGAAGCCTATAGAATTTGCTTTAATTGGATTAATGTTTGAATTCAACATATGAAAAAAAGGACACTACGATAAGAATTGTTTTATGTAGACATTGATATTATTATGAGACTATGATTATATTTTTGTGTTGGAAGTTATCTCTTGAATGTTGATTTTGGCGTCACGGTAGTTGTAGTTTTGACTAGTGTTTTGATGCTTGAAATGAAGTTATGGTTTTAAATAGTATTTTGAGGATTTACACCTTGAATCCTGCTCTCATTCGAGGCTATCATAAAAAGCGTTAAAACCCGCACCCTAAATGTCATTTATGAGACTTATGCGCTGATTTACCTTGGTTTACAAGGTGACTAGTGAGGCTCAAGCCTGAGCTTCAAGCCAACTAAGGTGTTCCACTGGCTTGCCTTGCATTTTTTAAACATTTAATTATTGGCATTAGCATTTTTTTTCCCCTTTACAACCAAAAATATTTTATGAATTGTTGTATTTTACTTTTTCTACCTACACAGAAGAAAAATGGGAAGGGAAATACACCATTGCAGTTTGAGGATGAGGATGATGGCAAAGAATGAAAAGAAACTTATGATGAGGATGATGATTATGATGTTAATGATTCCCATATTAGTAGTGTGATATAAGAAATTTTGATTTATCTCCACTTATAGTAGTTGATTATAATTTTTTTACATGATTACTTATTTGTTAACTTATTATTTTCTATTTTATTTTATTTTAATAAGTTTTAAAAGGGTTTTTGGTATATTAAGAGCTTATTTTTGTATCTTTATTTTTTGAATTCTTTTATGGTTCTATCTTGAGGCTTACGCTTCACATCGCCTTATGGAGATAAAATGCATCAATACCCAATTAAGCCTTTTTAAACATTGAATGCGGTTTTTTGATTCATGCAGTCCCAAATTTTTATGGCCCAACAGAAGTTAGTACGATTGCTGGGTAAATCTGGTAGATTTAGAATATTTGTTTTTAGTGGTTTGATGGTAAGAGTTAGTGCAAGAAAGCAATGATACAAATTTAGAGGAAACATCTTTAGAAGGAACAAAATAGTAAGAAAATAAAGTCCAACTTTCTATAAATTTTCTTACTAGCAACCTTTCTCTAGTAAAGTTTTATTTATCCAAAATTGTCCAGTGTTTGAAGATGAGGAATTTCTCCTAATTTACTTTTGACATTTGTGCCTAAAATATTTGTTCATGGATATGAGTGACTTTGTAAGGGACAGAAGTGATTCATGGTGTTATACTTGGGATTTTTTGTGTGTATATCAAGACACGAGAAGAAGAGAAAGAATAAGAAGAAAAAATTCGAGCTGGTCAAGCTGAAGACCAAGTTGTCCTACCACTCTGATGGAAGGTTATCTTTAATGGGGGTAACACTGACCATTTGATAGTTTTTAAGTCGGATCACAGATGAAGAATAATTTGATGAAAAAACGAAAAAGAAAGCCTTTTTCTTTCCTGGCCTTCAAAGTAAGGTCTTTTGGAGAACTTCCCCATAATACCATAGTACTTTTGAAAATCAACTTTTGTAGTAGATGTCCTTGGGGATATGTGAAATTTATGTTAGTAGAAGCAGTGGTTGCATCAATTACTTCGATGAATGGCTAATATTTTGAAACTCACATTTATGAGTAAGTAGAATAGCTGTTGTTGAGATGGGGAACGCGTGTTACCATAATTGTGAGACATGGAGAAGTTGGTAGTATTACGTATTGGAAAACTCTGTTATAATTGATCTGTGTCCCCTGGTACAATTAGTTGGAATTGTTCTTTATTTTAAATGTATATTTCATATGTTCAATTATCCCTTCTTTTTTTTTTTCTTTCCTTGTTGCTCATATTGTTTTACCATATATATTTTTTCACAGGTTTGTACCTTTGGGTCTGTACCCCTGAAGACTTATTTGCCTGATGGAGACATTGATTTGACTGCTTTCAGTCATGATCAAAATTTGAAAGATACCTGGGCCAGTCAAGTTCGTGATATGCTAGAGAACGAGGAAAAGAATGAGAACGCTGAATTTCATGTGAAGGAAATCCAGTACATTCAAGCAGAAGTATGACGTCCATTCCTAAATTCTTGTACTTCTGATGTGTTGATTTTGATTGTGTTGAGAATCCATCTTCAAGGTCTTGAGCATATATCTCTGTTCTTTGCTTCAAAAATATCATTAACTGTGTGAATTAGTTGTTTTACTGCATTTTACATGTATACTTTTATCAAAGCCTTTGGCTGTGCATTTATCCCACCTAGAATGATTTTCTGATGGTTGCTATCACCATATGTATATGAGTAGAAGAAAGGCGACTGGATACCGGGAATTTCCCTATATCAAATCTTGCTGTTTTCTAGGATGAGTAGAGTTGTGTTCGCAGGAGCACTGCAATAAGGTTATGCACCACAGTCACTAGTGAGAATTATTCTGAATTGTTGTCTGCATCCTCTCCTGCAGAAACACCTCATCCTGCATATGTTTGTGCTTTGCTGGAGAATTATACTGAATCAATTTACACTGTACATGATGAAACCAATATATGTATTCATTTTCAACTATCGATGAGAACTTTTGTCCGTGTTGTAGATGTTTTGAGTGACTATTCTGACTTGGGCTTCCCATCTCTCTTATACTAATGTAGTGCCAGTAAGGGTGACGTATGGGAGAATTCTGCTTTGTAAAAGATTGCACGTTGTAGGATCCTACCAGGTCCATTACAGAAAAATGGGTTTCCTATGACATCAGACATACTTTTCTTTTCTGCACTGTTTTAGAAAAGTACCTGGGGTTTAGAGTTTTGAATTTTCACTCTGATGGTTTGGACCCTTTTATATTTCCTAAGTTACTGTATTCTTACCCCCCCACAGGTTGCCAATCTCATGTCAACAAGTTTCTTAGATTTCTTGACTATGCATTTACTGAAAGAAAATTTAGTTTTACTTTCTTTTCTTCTACTGCTACGAGATTTTTATTTGGCTTCTTACTTTTTTACTATTTCAGGTGAAGATAATTAAATGTCTAGTGGAAAATATTGTGGTGGACATATCCTTTAATCAGGTTGGGGGTTTATGCACGCTGTGCTTCCTCGGAGAGGTTAGTATTTATTCTGAAATTTGTAACGTTCTGAGCTCTCATCGTATTATGGAATTTGAAGAACAAATGAGAATAACTTCACGACATATTCTTCTGTAGGTTGATAATCTGATTAATCAAAATCATCTGTTCAAGCGTAGCATTATATTGATTAAGGCATGGTGTTATTATGAAAGCCGTATATTGGGGGCTCATCATGGACTTATTTCTACTTATGCTCTGGAGACCTTAGTTCTTTACATCTTTCATGTTTACAACAATTCCTTTCATGGACCACTTGAGGTAGTTTTAATTACTATGTATGTCAAAAAATATTGAATGTAAGATTGTCCCTCTGAAGTATTTTATTTACACTCTCAGGTCCTTTTCCGTTTTCTGGAGTTCTTCAGCAACTTTGACTGGGACAAATTTTGTGTGAGCTTATGGGGACCTGTGCCCATTAGTTCCCTACCTGATGTAACTGGTAATAACTTTTTGAGAACTTTTTATTCAATGTGTTACAGCTATTGGAAATATTGGCTGATTTGTGAAGTTTTACAGCGGAACCTCCTCGGAAGGACAGTGGAGAATTGCTCCTTAGCAAATTGTTTCTTGATGCTTGTAGCTCTGTGTATGCCGTTTTCCCTGTTGGCCATGAAAATAATGGACAGTCATTTGTTTCCAAACATTTTAATGTTATTGATCCTTTACGCGTGAACAACAACCTTGGACGTAGTGTTAGTAAAGGTATACGGAGCTTAACTTTTCTTATTGTTCTCTTTGTTTAAGCTTTTGAATATTGTAAAGATAATTTACTTTTGTATCTTTGAGCTATTTACTTGAAACTTGTTTATTTGTTGCGACGACTACCTAACTACTACCTCTGAAATAGAACTGTGTTATATGGGCAATAAGTAGGTTTCTACTGGTCAGCTTTGCTTGTAAAGTGAATATGTGTATGTATTCTTTGAGTTTTAGATCAATGGCTGCTGCATGCCAGCTTTTTCAGTTCCCTTTTGTCTTTAATTAAGTATGTTCTAAAGATTTTACGGAGGGATGCCTTGGGTCTAGTATTCATGTAGTCAGTATGCACACTGACCATCCAGATTCATATAGCAAGTCTGAAAGAAAGAGGGAGAATGAAATGGACTAATAATGACTGATAAGATGAGAAATGAGAAATCTGTTTTACCAAACCACCATTTCTACTTTTATTTTTCTGTTGGTTCTATTCCTTTGTTCTGTTTTAGGTTAAAAATTCACTTGAACTAGAAGAATATAGCTTGCCTGTCTACTATCAGTTAGGGCAAAAAAAGTTATTTATGTTGTGTTTGATTTCCAGGGAAAAGACTGGAAGAAAAGGGAAAGTAGAAACAGGAAACTAGGTCACAAGGACAGATGAAGTCAGTTTCTCTTCTTTTGTTTGGTTTTAAGAGGAAAATGGAAGAAAATACAGATGGGTAAATTTGTGGTCCCCAGAGGTATTTTGAGAGGGAACCATTTGCTCATAGTTTGACGACTTTCATTTTAACTTTTCAAACACGTTATCAATGTCAATTCTGTTAAAAAAATTTCTTGCGCATCTTAAATCAAATTTCCAAAATAAGAGGCTTTAGCCTTATTTTTTTGGTTAATTCTAATGGCTATCTTGGCTGGTCTTATTCTGGAATTGGTAGAATTGGGCTGTTCTCACTTTTATCCTTGCCAAAGGGAAAGTAATCTTAAACCATGTGGACAAAAAAGATTTGAATAATGTGAAGTTTCAAAACTTCTTTGAGAAATTATGTGATCTTTTCTCATGTCAAGTTTAGTTATAGGTTGTGTTTCAATTGAATGGCATGATGAAGATGCATTTTGTGTTTCATCTTGGTAATAGAGAATGAATGAGAAACCAGAGGAGGGGGGGATGAGCGTGAGGGAAAACCTGTCTGTAACCAGAGGTGCGCCCCAATCATAAAGAATCTCTCTCTCTCCACCGGACCACCATGTAGAAGTGTACGCATGAGGTCTTTTGACACCTGGAGAAAACCATATGGTCTTGAACACTTACATCCCCCAATGGAAAAAAAAAATGAAAATAATGAACAAACTCACTCCCGTGGCGAAAGTCTACGTCTATTTCCCTGGAGTTATTTGGACAATTCACTATGTAAGTTTGTGATCACAACAAGTCTCAGACTCAATCTGATACTGTTGATTTTGTATGTTCATTATCAGTGTCAATTGTCAAACTTGGTTTTATCTGAATTTTTCTCTCAAACAAGTCTAGTCCTTTTTCTTTTTACTTTGCAACAGCCAACGTTATTCCTTGCTTTTGCAAAACATAGGTAATGTACTTGTACTTCTTGTATTTTTTTATCTCCTGTCTAAATTCACTGATCGTTTGATGCTATATTTCTTGTGGGTATTCATTTTCCATTACTTCTTATAGTTTACTTGCAGCTGATAGTTTTTGTTCTCAGGTAATTTCTTTAGAATACGGAGCGCATTTGCTTTTGGAGCTAAAAGACTGGCTAGATTACTTGACTGCACCAAAGAAAATGTAATTTATGAAGTTAATCAGTTCTTCACAAATACATGGGATAGGCACAGCAGCGGAGATCGTCCTGATGCACCTGGAATTGATTTGGGGCGCTTGAGATTATCAACTCCAGAGAGCATTCATGAATTTGATAATTCAAACAATAATGCGATTGGCAAAAAAGTAAATGGCAGGTCATCTGGTCATAAGATGGTGGCTGAGGGGGTTCATGCACATGTTTCCTCTCAACACGGCAATTATTCACCTGTAAGCGTGTCTAGAAAAAGTGAATCATCCTCGGCTTCTGAAACTCAAAGCTTAAAAAATAACATCATGTTGAGTAGCTTGAGGGGTTCTGCACAAAGTAGAAGAGATGCTACTTCCAATCAGGTTCTGAATAATGAGAAAGGTCAGAGAGATCTGAAACCTGATAGTTTGGTGAATGACTTCCAGGGAAAGTTTATTTTTGCCAGAACACGCTCAAGCCCGGAGCTTACTGACACATATACTGATATTTCACGGTGTAATAGATCTACTGAAAGTGCAAAAGTACATGCTACTTATCTAAGGCCAGACAGTAGTAACAGGCGGGACAATGGTTCTGAAGGTTTAGCATGCAATAGCAGTCAATCTTCAGTTGACAAGACTCACTACGCTGGGCACATCCCATCCAGTCAAAGTCTAGACACTGCTGACTCTAATAGCAGCTCACATAGCTATCACAGAGATTCTGGGTTGAATGCATCAAATGAAGAGCTTTCCTCAACCTCTGGAACCTTGGGGATGCACCAGGAAGAACAAGATTTTGTCAACATGATAGCATCTGCTTCTTCACATGGCTTTAACAGTCAGGTTCACTTGCCATTCAATCTATCATCAGCTCAAATGCCTTTCACGATCTCGCCGTCGTCGATAGCTTCAATGGGATATGGTCAACAGAATCTACCAGGATTGTTTCCTACAAATATTCCTGTATACGATCCTTCTTTTCCAAATTTGCATTTTCCTCATGGTCTGGTTTCACCCTCATTCACTCATTATTTCTCAAGCATCGATCCCGGGTCAAGGTCTGATGATAAACTAGAGCGAAGTAATGAAAACTTCGATTCTGTGAGAATGAACTCCATGGAATCAGATAATGAATTCTTGCAGGAGCAGGATGTTGGCTCCACTAGTGGGTACGACCCTGATAATGGAAGTTTTGAAATGATTCAGTCTTATGATAAACCACAAGCAACATCGTCCAGCTTAAAATATATCCCTCCATTTCGAATAAGTGGTAAGCATACCAAAGAAAAACATGGATCAATGAGGGAGGATAGTGATAATTTCTCATTTCAGGATAGCAGAGGTAGGGAGGCTTATGAAGAAGAAAGACCTGCAAGTTCAAGGTTCTCTTCTGCTACCCGTAGTAGTTCTTTGAGAAGTAGAGCTTCTTCAGAGGGTTCCTGGGATGGGCCATCGGTTAAGAACCCAAAGTCGACAAATGAAAGACAGAGAAAGAAAATAGTTGCTGCTGATCTGGCTATTGGCCATGGAAAAGGCAAAATTATGTCCGAACATGTTACAAATCGGGCTGAAGATAATGATCAGGAATGGCTTGCACTATCAAATGTGGGAACTGAAATGGCAGAACGAAATCCGGTTTCTCAATCTATTGCATCTTTGTATGTTCAAAGGCATCCTGTGCCTGGCTTTGAAGTTGCTCAGACAAGTGGATCGGACTCGATGATCCCCATTGCCCCAATGCTGATAGCTCCTGGTTCTAGACAGAGGATGATGGATAATAATGGGCTTGTTGCATTTTATCCTACTGGGCCTCCAATCCCATTTGTAACAATGCTTCCAGTATACAATCTTCCTCCTGAGACTGGAATATCTGATCAATCAACTGACCG
Source organism: Fraxinus angustifolia subsp. syriaca (assembly GCA_903798275.1). Lineage (NCBI taxonomy): Eukaryota > Viridiplantae > Streptophyta > Magnoliopsida > Lamiales > Oleaceae > Fraxinus > Fraxinus angustifolia. The sequence continues at coordinate 14,916 of CAIGRE010197431.1, forward strand.
TTTTGGAGCCGATGAAAGCTTGGATAACAGTGACTCTATTCAGAACTATAGTCCTTCTGAGGATTTAAATTCTTCTAGTTCCTTGAGGGGGACAACCACTATTGAGACATCTGATGAGCAAAAGTCTGATATTCTCCACAGCGACTTTGCCAGCCATTGGCAAAATTTGCAATTTGGAAGGTTCTGCCAGAATCCTTTAATCTATCCTTCACCTGTAATGGTCCCACCAGTTTATCTGCAGGGTCATTTCCCATATGATCATCCTGGAAGACCACTTTCAGCTAACACTAACCTTTTCACTCAGCTTACGAGTTATGGTCAACGTCTAGTTCCAGTTGCTCCCCTTCAGTCTGTTTCCAGTAGATCATATGTTTATCCAAGATACATCGATGATATGCCAAGATATCGTAGCGGGACTGGGACTTACCTGCCGAATCCTGTAAGATAATTTATCATATTGTTCAGTTACATGTTGCGAATATTTAGGCCCCTGTTTGGTACGCATTAAATTTTTCATTTTCATTCTTCTATTCATTTTCAACCACACATTCTTCGATAAAATAATATTTTCCATCACATCAATAACTTTTCCTTCTATTTCGACCACACATTCTCCATCAATCTACTATTTTAGAATACATTCTTTCAAAATAATGTGGCTCAAACACACCCTAGATATTATTTTTTTGGGAAGTACTACTTTATCTTTAAATTATTTTTATGTTAAGAGTATGTTTTGTAGTGGTTATAAGTAGTGGGTTGTACGAAATGTGTGGATATGGGTAGTTGGCCAGCTTAATTGTAATTTAAGCTTAAGCCAAACCTGCACTCAGAATTCCATTCACAAACACACAAATGGTTGTTACTTCCATTTCTCTCTTTACAAGAAAAAGGAGAATGCATACAAGTGTATGCTAAGAAAATTAAACTGCCTTGAGCTTCATAAAATCCATCCATGAATCTGTGCAGTTGGATGGACTGCATGCTCCGAAATTAAAAAAATACGGAACTATTTTAAACTTAAAGCAAGAAGTCTCAACTTTTAGAAGCTCTTGTTATGCTCTCTCACAACCTTCATGATGGTATGCACATCAAGCAACCTTTCAAGCTTGATACTTAGGTGAGAGGCGATGATTTCATATCTTTTCTATATGGCCTTAATTACTGTAATATGGCCAATGATTAGGAAATGGATGGTCACAAATTAGTTTGTAACCAACTGTATCAAAAGACATTAAGAGCTATTTGTACTTCTGGAGCGAAACTTCAATGTGTAATTTTGGGACCCCAAAGATAAGTATAATCAAGTGTTTGGTCCTCTTGTTGATCTATAAAAACAAAGAGTTTAAGTCAACGTGAATCATATGTGTATTTGATTTTTGTTCTCTTATTGTGTTTGTGGGCATAAGCACCGAAACATATGTAAATTGATTGTACGTCTCTTGGTCTATATCTGGATGTATAGATTTTTTATCAGTACAAGTACTAATGATTTTATAATTAACACCTTTAATAACTGATAACATTTTCATTATCTGTTATGGATTGAGAGGGTTGGCTGCAATACAGAACAACTTTGAAATTCAAATCTGGAGGGACAAAAGAAACGGAACTCATGTCTGTTTTTATATTAAGTCCTAATTTTGAATGTTATCAGGAATAGCGAGTTGTAAATTAATAGAGCCTCGTTTCAGGTCCTCTTTTATGAGTAATGGCATGGACAGCTTTGTGGAATGGTTTCAGCCTTTTTACTGTGATGCCAGGGTTTAGATTAATTTTTGCACGTGGGGATGAACTGTCTTCTGAAACTGTGAACATATATTCTTTCAACTTTGTGTTTTTAGTTGGCTTTGGTTGTATACTTAGCTTCACTTGTCTGGTTTTCTATTCTTCTTTTAGTAACTAGTTTACATTTTGCTTTAGGGGCACTGCCCACTTCTGTAGTTACTTTTGATTGTTTTAAATTTCATTGCTTCAGAAGGTTTCTGTAACAGAGCGCCACTCTTCTGGCACTAGAAGGGGGAATTACAACTATGATAGGAACGATAGCTATGGAGATAGAGAGGCTAACTCGAATGCTAATTCAAAATCACAAGCTGCGGCACGAAGCCACAATCGCAGCCAAACTGATAAATCGAACTCGAGAATGGACAGGGTGGCTTCCAGTGAGAATCGAGCTGAGCGATCATGGTCTGTCCCTTCTTACCAATCCCAGAATGGTCCATTGCACTTGAATTCTAGCCAAAATGGTCCTAATATAGCACATGGCATTCATTCTTTTCCGGCAATGAACCCCAGTGGAGTGTCTTCTAATGGACCTTCCATCCCACCTGTCACGATGCTTTATTCTTTTGACCACAATGCTAATTATGGTAATTATGGTGAACAGCTCGAGTTTGGGTCTCTGGGTCATATAGGTTTTTCAGGTATAAGTGACCAATCACAGCCAAGAGAGGGAAGTCGAGGAAGGGCATTTGAGGAACATAGATTTCATGGGGGCTCCATACAACGTTCTTCACCAGATCAACCATCCTCTCCACATCACCAGAGGTAAGAATCATGCTTCAACTCTGAAATTTATATAATCATTCTAGAAGATTGACCAACTCAGTTTGGACAAGTCAGCAGGTACAATGTGTTAAGTCTGACTTTAAGTAGTCTGAAGTTGTCCTGGCTTTCCAAATTTATTGCTGCAAATCCTAAGAACGTGGTTGAACTGATAATATACAAATCATACTCATCAGATAAATAACACGTACAGAATTGTAATGGTTCACAGTACATGTATCTAGGTGAATTGCTTATAGGTGACTGGATGATTTGGACAACGACCACATTTGTTTTAATCACAGTTTGAACGCTGATCATAGTGGGATATATATATATATATATATATATATATATATTTTCTTTATTTTAGTCAAACGCCATCACGGTTGAGTTTTTACTACAAGCAAATAAAATTACAATGCCTTAGGTGGCGGGTAGGGGCTATACCTGGCCTACCATGGATTCAAAGCTAAATTACACATTAGGGAGGAGGAAGATCCAACCGTTCCATGAGCAACAAAACGTCAAAACTGGACAAAACACGAATGGGTTGGAGGCTGAAGGACAAAAGGAAACCTGACTCTCAAGGGCTTGAAGCCCAATGCACCAGTTCATAAGAGATGTAGTATAGTACAAGAAGCATAAATGTTCCTGACATGGGAGGTCCCATATGATTTGGATTTTGGATCTCCTACTCTGAGTGGCATTTCTTCTCCCTCAGCTGGTCCTATATTTAATTATTTTCTATTTTATTATTTTTTTGAAAATAAAGCTGGTCATTAATTATTATGCTCTTACTGATCCAATATTGCTAGTCTCTTTAAGTTGATTGGCTAGGTACAAATTGCTCAGGAATTGCAATACCTGTATGCAATTACTACTACTAGCGCTAGCTTTTGTCATAACATGCTTGTTTAGTGTAGTGGCAGTATTTAATGCTTGCTGCAGATCATTTTATTGCTTCACTTCAATTTTTCACCAGCATATTTTGTGTCTGTAAATCCTCTTAACAGGAGAGTTTGATAAATTACCGAGATCAATGACCTAAAGGATTGACCAGTCAAAGATTGTACGGTGAACCCCGGAGAAAATGATGGTAGAAGAAAAGACAATAAATGATCATCCTGTAACCACTGTTTGTTATCTGTCAACTTTTTAGCATACTACTTTGTATGTACAATACCTAGTCAATTTCTAACCACAGTAGGAAGAAGGGTGACTTTTTTAGATTTTTTGGTTTTTTGCTGGCCCTGTCCTGTAATAGGGTTAACATATTGTAATTTCATTGAAGTAGAAAGCCTTAAATGTTGGAATTAGAGTCTTTTAAGTTAGGAATTTTTTTAGTTAGCCATAGCTTTGGATTACAGAGTCCCTTTGTATTAATGCTGTGTTGACTCTTGGTCAGGAGGTTTAACACACTAGCAGCATGAATGGGAAAGATGAATTTAGACAAATTGATAATATGGTTTCCCTTGCTTTTTCTCTGAAATGAATGGATCATAGTGAACATGGGCTGAATTAGATAGAATTGTGATTAAACGCATTTTAGGAATAGGGAAAGTGAGAATGATCATTGCATGTTAAAATCACACTCACTCCTACACCAACCCAACTCAGCCTACACACACACACGCCCCTAAAGGCAAAATTGCAGCAAGCACAGACACATAATCCTTCCCATTTCATTAGGTACGTCCGAAGAAATAAGTAGATGGTGAAGGTGCATGCAGATGGATCGTGAATTGGTTTACAATGATTTAAGTTTAAATCTAAGTATCGCTTGGTCATACTTCTAATAGATTAATTTCTAAAATCCACAAAAAAATCAACTTTTGATCCAAATCAACTAATTCAACATTGTAACTAGCAAAAAAACCCAACTAGAAACTTGAAATTGAAAACTAATCTATTAGAAGGATGAACAAACAATAATTAGACTTAAATTTTAATTATTGTGAACGTGATCCGCCCAACACATCTATACAAACTTAATTATTACCTAAAAAAGTTAAAAATAAAAAAAATTAAAAAAAAATTGATTTTTTGGGAATTTCACGACGGAGGTAATTCTCCATTAATAAATTTTATAACAATAAATACAAGTTTAGATCAGGATGAGAATAATTTCAAGTTAAAGGTCCATAAGCCCCATTTGAAACCACTCCACGCTGCTTAATTGAGATAGGCTTCATTGGGAAAGATCCTAACACATTTCTTCTAACAAACTTCGAATTAAATTTTGATTTTTAGTTCATCATATTTGTACTCAGCGTAAATATAATACTACTCAAAAAATAAAAATTGTAGGGGACACAACAATGCAACATAACCAATACATAATCTACCTAAAACGCAGTCCAGGTTCGACTGAACTCGTTTGCAAGCTCTACAAGTCTGGACTTATCTTGGCCCACGTTCTTATTGGAATTGTAATAGCCAAGCCATGCCTGGTATGCCGTTTCTTTGTTCTTAATCTCTATGTGGGATGGTGCACGTTCGACCTGTGTGTACCGCAGTATTCTAGTGTTCAGATATCAGACTATATGTACCAACAGATAAGACTTAAAGAAAGTTAAATCTTTTACTGGACCCAAACTATATTTTGTTGGGGACTAATGATGTGGTATAACTCTCCCATTAAAATATGGCTCAACTAACGCAACGCATGGCCACATTTTATTCAACATTCACCTTCTTTTTCGTCTCTGGATTAACCAACAGTTCGGGTGCCTTTGTCGGTGGTAAGTCCTTCCCAAGGTGCCAACAACAATATGCCTCGTCCTTGTTTACCTTTGCGGGCCGTTCTACCCAGTCGATGTATGTATTGCTGTCATCAGTCGGCACCCCAATCTACAATAGCAATAATCGTTATATCAATCCAAGGCTGCCTACACATGCAAGGGGTACAGTTATATTGATAAAATTCATTAAAATTCCGAAGTAGCCCTTTTGGGTCACCACTGTGGCCAAGACTTAACACCCGATTACACCACACAGTCACCTCAAAAATGGAAAATTATTATTTCAAATATGTCTGCAGTACCCAGCGGAAAGGGTTGGGGTAAATTCCTTCTACATTACCTGTACAACAAGGGTAACATCTGGATAATTCACTCCATGTGCAGATACATCAGATGTTACGAGAATGAGACCTCTTGATTTTCGGAATTCATCAGAAACCCTAATTCTGTAACTTTGTGGTTTTCGAGAATGAATTTCACGGACATTCAGGTTAAGCTCACTGAGAAATACAACAAGAAGCCTTGTGACCATTGTAGTTGTGCCAAAAACAAGGATATGTAATACACAAACATAAGCATGTCGTGGATCAAGTTGATAGAGAAATGCATTCCTGTTGAGTCAAAAAACCAACACACTTACGTAGAAAAGAGTCCAGTAAAAAGATTGGCATCAACTAATAAGAAGAATTTGCGTCATTGCCATCGGAAACCATATAAATTGGCGACTTCTCAAATCTCTATATTTTTCAGTCCCCCTCTATATCGCTTTAAATAATTTTATTTGCTTTCGGGCGTAACAGTTGGCAAATAATGATATCATCGAGAATTTGATTTGGGCAGAATAACGTCGTGCACAATGAATGCTATGAAATGTTAATGGTCGAGACAAGAGTTCGACTCTTTCTCCTTAAGACGACAATGTCCCATAATATAAAAAATATTATTTTACCAAAAAAAATATATATATATCAGCTTGGCCCAAATACAAGTCCACGACCACAACTCGTGCCAGGCCGGTCGAACAGTGGTTGCGTCGCGAGTTTTGGCCTAACCTACTAGCATGTAGGTTCTCTCACATTCAAAAACTATTGATACACCTTGATGCCCAAACTCAAGTCATAAAATTGAGCAATATAAAGTGATTTATACATTTCTAACTTTTTATGTGGGATTGGTACTTTTCCAATTTTCCACCAATTTTTATTCTAATTTATTTCAATTTCAAGTGGTCATATTTTGGCCTTAATTTCCCATTCACCATGAATTAGTTTTGAGAAAATAAATTATTACATTAATCTATTCATGGAATAGAACACACTCGGCCAAAGAAATATTTTGTCCAACTAACGGGACTCACTAAAATAATTGATCAAAAGTTGGCCAAACGAACTAATAAAACCCAATTTTTCTATA
>CAIGRE010197471.1:0-19096 GCA_903798275.1 Fraxinus angustifolia subsp. syriaca
AAAGTTCATAATCAATAATATAAATCATTCATGCCTAGAGACATTCTTCATTTCTACTATCATACATAAACACTAAATTTCTCTCGATTAACAAGAAAAGGCAAATATTACATTCACCAAGTACACCACATGTACACTGGCAAAAACAGAAGTAACAATATTTCCTATTGCAAACAAACAAACATACATACATACCTGTTCATGTGCATTTCTAAAATCATCCATACTCAGGGGACGAATGTCCGAACTGCTATGCAATTCTGGCAATGGTCTGTTCTCTGCCAGTGNGGCAATGGTCTGTTCTCTGCCAGTGCCAAGGCTTTCTCCTACAAGTTAGCAGATAAAGTTTTATTAAAATAGTCGGATATGAGTAATGATATAGAACGAAAACATCACCGTGTTTTAGATGAAAAAATTTAACATAAAGCACAAAGCTGTCAAAAGAAAAGAAAGAGGACCGAAATAAAATGCTGAGACTCTACTAGGCTGATTCCCAAAAAAGAGCTTTGTTTGGCAGAGACAAAGATAAATTCTGCCTAAACTTGAGAGATTAAATGACAAACAGATACATTTAAAGTGTACCCACCTTCTTTTCCTTCTCTAAAATTTCTCTTATTGGGCAATGTGCAGCTGTCACACAGAGATTCTGGAAAATGAAAATATTTAACATTTAAAAACAGACGTATCGCAACCATTAGAAGAAATGGCAATGACAAAAAATAATTTTAACATAATCAAGTAATAAAAGCCACATACCTTTAGATCACTACCTGAATACCCTGCAGTCATGTTAGCAACTACTTGAAGATCGACATTTGGAGCCAACTCTTCCTTGGATAATATCACTTTTAAAATTTTCTCCCTGTTTTGAGCATCTGGCAAGTTCACCATCAGCCTGCACTTACACACAAACAAAATGACATCATGAGAGTTACTCCTAACTGTCTATATACTAAAACACTGTTTGTTGGGGGTTTCGCGGAGGATGAGTACTGCAAAAGCTATGAATTTGGGAAAGGAAAAACCTCCGGGGAAGCCTTCTGATTACAGCCTCATCAAGATCAAAAGGTCTATTGGTTGCTCCAAGTACTAGTACACGTTCCTTGTCCTTTGTACGCAAGCCATCCCAGTTCACCATAAATTCATTTTTCATTTTACGCATTGCTTCATGTTCTCCGGGGTTTTCACGTCTTCCTAACATACTGTCAACCTATGCAACATATATAAAAGATATTTAAAAAGTAAAGAGGAGAAAATAATAAGAAAAACAAACAGGACCCTTGACAACAGCAAACTGAAACCTCCACCTTCTTCCCTCTAAGGCACAGTATACAAGGACAAGAAAACAAGAAAATAATTCATATACATACACCGAGAGAGAGAGAGAGAGAGAGAGAGAGAGAGAGAGAGAGAGTCAGTCAACAGGTTTGAATGGAAAAATTGAAAGGAACAGCCATCAATCAAGAAGCACTAATTAACTTAAGAGATATTATACCAACCTCATCAACAAAAATAACACTAGGGGCTATTTTACTAGCCAATGAGAAGACTGCTTTGACATATTTCTCTCCTTCACCAAACCACTGAATGCAAGAAAAAGAACATTACTCAAAAAAGAGAATGACCATAAAAACTGTCAACACGCAAGAGTGAATAAGAAAATGTACTTTTGATGTGATGCTTGACATCGATATATTAATAAAGTTGGCACCAGCTTCAGTCGCAACAGCTTTTGCAAGCATTGTTTTACCAGTACCAGGAGGACCAAACAGCAATATCCCCTTGCAAGGCTGCCACGAGCGACATAGTTAGCACTGAGAAAAGTTGCAATATGAGATTATTTTCTTATTTTACTTTGTTTATTGTTTTTCCTATGCTGGTTTAGTTACGAATTAATTGGTAGGAGTATTATTATTTCTTTTTCCGTTACCTTATGTAGTTAGCAATATTCCTTCATTTCATAGACTGGATTTTAACTATTACTAAACAGATTTGATTGTCTATAAATAAAATCATTCGGCCTAAATTTCAAGTTGGTACCATAACTTTGGTTATCCAATATCTCTAAAACCTTGGCTGAATCCTCCGGAGAACTTAAATCTCCAACTACCCTCTATCCTCTATCTCGCTCCTGAGACCCTTTACCTCTCCCTTGCACCCGCGACCCTCTACCCCCTTTTAAGAAAATTTAGGTTCTCAAAATGCAACACTAAAATTTATATCAATCAAGAACCATAACATCTATTTCATCATCCAGATTCTGATGAAGTCAAGACCACAAACCCAGACTTCAGGCGAGACCCTTGAAGTGTCTATGACCCCTCTGCTGTGTACACAGCTTCTAACCTTCGCTGCATCCCCTCTTTTGAGTCAAAACAACCCTAGACCAAGCCTCGATGAATCCTATACCTCAGGCGAAGTCTTCGAGGTCGCGACCTCCTCACAATGAGTCTTTCAAGTTCGTGACGTCATTCTGGCAAGGATACCGAGCTTACAACCTCATTCCAGCCACTTCTTGGATGGAACCCTTTGGTTGGTATCTCTTCAGGTCATGAGTCTCGAACCAGTTGAATTCTTCTCCCATTTCCCTAATAATTGCAGTTTTGCCTCTAAAGAATCAGGTTGAAGTAATTTAAGTTTCATGGTCTTCCACATCAGTCCCTAAAGTTTTAAATTTGTGCAAGTTAGTCACTTAAGTTTCAGAATATTGCATATTAGTCATTGGATTTTCTGAATCGTTAAATTTAGTCCCTAAACTTTCAGATTGGAGCTAGTAATCCCCTTCTGGTACCCTCTGTTAGAGTTAAGAGCGATCTTTCTATTGTCAGATATCCTTCGACCTTTCCCAGTGTTATGCTACCCATGATCTTGGTTGACGCAGCTATCAGGCTAGAGGTGCGACGGATCAAAGATCTTCCTCAGTTGATATTCTTCAGTTCTTTTACGGTGTTGCTGTCAATGTCCGATAAAGGTGACAAAACCCTTTCTGACAACAAGAATATTTCTTCTACTCTGCTATTCATGACACTACTATAGTCTAAAATTCTAGAGATGCATATTGCAGGTCAAAAGAAAAAGGGGTATATCATAGAAGTGAAGGTAACACCTCCAGAGAATGATCTGAGTCGTGATGGCTGAGAGGCTCTTTGGTCAAGTCTTGACTCATAAATTCAATAACGAACAACCTGATGTCACATTTTGTTCAGTGTGGCACGACTAGAGAAGTTAAGGATGCAGTGAAAAGAAGTATTTTTTTATTGTTTTTGACTCTACCAAGTTCAGAAGAGACCTCGCTAGCCTGTCATGACGTACAAAGTTCAGTTACTATGAAGGCTGAAGTCTCTTGGGCTTCAGTTTTGGTTATTGTCAGCTACTTCAACCCCTTCATCCAAGTCCTGCATCCACTGCACAGTGCTACGCAAAGTTGATCTTTGGTGAAAACTACACGGTTACTCTGAATGATTCAAAAATAAGCAAGCTGAAAAGAAGAAATGTGCTCGGGTTGCTAACTGATGACTCTCCAATCTCCATCTTTTGCTGCTCATGTATCTCAAGTAACCCTTCATGCAAGACAATCTAACCAAGGTGATGATTGGAACTAGTAGAAAGGAGGAGGTTTTTACTACTTGGGAGTTGCAATCAAAATCAAGCTACAGGTTTCAAGTAGTGAGTCATTCTAGACATCATCCAAGTTGAGCATGTGTCAATGCATCAACTTGTGGGAAGTTGGAATAGGAGATTATTTTCCTATCTTAACTTAAAGTGTTTATTGTGTTCCCATTCTACATTAATTAGGAATTAATTAAGAGGAATATTATTGTTTCGTTTTCCATTTACTTCTAAAGTTAGGACTAAATTTTTCTTTCCTTTCATAGGTTGGATTATAACGAATATAAATAGAGTTGATTGTCTATGAATAAAATCAGCCTAAAGAAGAAGAAGAAATGCCCTACATGACCAACACACCTAGGGAAAAGATTCATTAAACTTCTGAATAAGTTGAATTAGAGATCGAGTCATTTTACCTTTGTCAGCTGTCCTTTGCCGAACAACTCTGGCCTTTGTAGAGGTAGCATCACAAGTTCCTTCAAAGTTTCCTTCACATTCTCCAATGCTCCAATGTCATCAAAAGTAACTCCAATATCACCAGGTGGAATAACATCAGCAAGCAGTCTTTTCTCAAATTCATTCTCGGTAACCACATCCTGAAAACTCAAGCAATCATTTCTTATCTCAAGTCAAATAAAACGGAGTGGAAAACATTTGGCGAAATCATGTACAAAGCTTCACACCTTGAGAGATTTCTTCAAACTCTTGTTTTCATTTAGAATGCCATGAAAAATGTTGAGCCCATATCTAATACTGCAAAATAAGGCAAGAAGATAAACGAATCCGGGCCAACATCAGCTAGTCATTTCATTTGTTATTTCTTATCCTCTTCATTCTATGTCTTCTAACAGTATTACTGTCAAACAATTAAAACATTATCTCACTTTTCACTTGAAATGGCAAGTTTGGACTGTTCGACAGGTACTTCAGAACAATGCATCAACTGATGAATTAAAGCCCAGCCAACAATTTTTTCAACACCTATCATCATCGGAACAGCAATTCAAAACATCAACTAAAGTGCATGGTACTCAATTTGACAATTCAAATCAAGGGAAAAGAACCGACTTTCAGTTGTCAAAGCTTGGTCTTTGATGCATAAAGTTTCAAGATCAGGACAATCAAGACCGATTTGATTTAGAACCTGAAATCCATACAGAAAAGAGAGTAGCACAGTGAATCAAGATCAATGACAATCAGCTCATCCAGAGATTCACACCATTGGTCAAATCTTCATTTATACACTAGAAATCGAATTTTACATGGGAAATCCTTTACAGTACATAAACTATTAAATTAACCAATCACTTCATCAGTACACCATAACCACAAACTTCCACATATACATGAAGTTAGAACAATTTCTAGAGAAAAAAATTAAAAGAACCCTCCCCCACCCCCTCCCACACGGGGGGAAAAAAATTGAAAAATAAACACCAAACAAAAATCTAGGCAGAAAATCAGTACACTTTCATGCATATAGAAAAAGCCAACCCAACCGAGTTCATCAGATAACTCTTAGTGTTGTATAAAAACTGCAGCTATGTTCAAGAACAGGGGTATATTTAAGTCATATTCAAACATACAGCAGAAGACCGACAAAACAAAGCAGATAAGTAGGTCCAATGAGCAGAGAAGACCCACCAAGCGAATGCTACCAATATTCGACTGTGATTTCATTGTTTCAATATCACGGTCTAACTGTTGTTTCCAGTCTAACAGTACTGTTTCATCCTGTCAAATTCTAACCATATCAGAAGCTGGCATCTAACATTAACGAAACACAATATAAATAGAAAACAACTTCTAGTAACCTGCGGAATCTGTATGGTCACTTTGTTTGGGAAAAGACGACTGAGCTGCTTCAGTGTCTTTGGGGTTTCTTTACTTCGATCATGCAACCTACCAAAATTATCCTAGAAAAAAAAGAGAGATTGAGATCAATCTTTAAAAGTATCAATTACTGCAAAGAAGAAAAGGTGTATAGCATGCAAGAGGGTTGGGTTATTGCATTAGTCCTGTCAATGAATTCACAACTTAAAATCATTTTGACCTATATGAAAATTGTTTGTCTGCAACCAGTGAGAGGAAAAAATAATGTTACCCGTATCCAAATGTAAGTCCGATAAATTTCGGTGGCCTCAAGACAATATGTGGACAATATCCGAAGTACAAATTTATTCATCTATGAGCAAACGGATAAAAAAACCATACATATTGAAAAAAGGAGCCATATCACTACATCTATGAATAACAAAAATATAATTCATGTCATCATTTATTATGCTCATTGAGAGATGTTAATTTTTTTTTTTTTTGATAGGCATTGAGAGATGTTAATTAGCAACAGAACATAAAATTTAAGTGAGAAAAGACACAAAAATAACTTCACATATATAGGGTTAAAAAACACTATTTGTCACTCAAACTTATATTTTGTTTTGCTTTGGTCACTGAACTATTTTGTTTACAAGTTAGTCACCTAATTTCTTATAAATTTCAGTTTTAGGTACTCAGTCTACCTCGCATCTCCATTTTCTTCAATTTAGCAGGACAGAGAGCCTATATCAGTATATTGAAACAAAAACCAAAGTTTATGGACCAACTTGGAAAGTACAAGGTTTGGTTACCAAAGTGAAACAATGCTATAAATTGGGCGCCTAACAACTTTTCGTAAACACACAAATGCATCCTTGCTACCAAACTTACACAACATAAAAACACACATGAGAAAACTGGAACACTGCCATCTGCCAAGTGTATCCAACACCAACACCGTCACCCCACCACCAACCCCCTCCCCTCCCAAACAAAAAAGAAATCATAAATAAATAACAGAGAGAAATTCCAAGGGTAAAAATACATTAGCTTTCGTTAGAAAACAATAGAAAAACCAAACAGAGAGATCACAAGCGAAATGGAAAGCTAAAAATAGAACATCAACATTCATTTAACTGGGCATACCGGGAAGGCAAGGTCCAGCAATGCCGTTTGGTTGCTTCCAAATTTTGTGAACAGCAATCCACCAGGATGAGACTGAATGCACAATTTTGCAGAACTTCAGTTGTACAAATGCATGTGTAATAAATGTGTGTTGACACGTATGTATACATATATACAAAAAGGGCTGAGAAAGCAAAAACAAGAAAAACTACAACTTACTTTCTCCTTTCGGTTGTCTGTCTGAGTATGAGAAGCTATAATAACAACATTTTCAGGTAAGGTTTCAAGCTTATTTTTAAAGGCTGCATATGCCTCGGGATTTCCCACCATGGATTTCTCTAAGTCTTTCATAAACAATATTAGCGGACTACTTTTACTTTCTATGGAAGCAACCTACAAAATTAAAACAAGTGTAATTGTGAACAAGATACACGCAACACATAAGTCATTATGTCGTTGACAATTCTTATAAAATATAACATATAAATTTAATAAACCTCAAAGAGTTCATTAATGACAAGCTTGTCAACATCATCGGCATTGGAGCTATCAAGACGTAATAAGTCAGCTGCACAGAAATAAAACCAATAGGCGGAGTGGATGATACTTGATCACGGGTTCAAATCAAACAAATAAAGCCAGATAATCCGAACAAATACCTGCACAAAAGAAACCGTGATCTTCTTCGCAGAGGCCCCCAAGATCAGTACCTTCTGGAATTGTTCTATCAAACCTAACCCCAACTTTAGAAGAACCATTTTCCTCAAAAGCAAGTATCACCTTGCCTCTATAACCATATGTTGGACCTCTGCACCAAACAGATACAATACCACGTGTATGAAAAGGGCTGAATCAAGGAAAGTAAACATTATATTATTAATCCCCACACCAATCAAATAGTAGGTTTAAATCTTGTATCCTTGGTTTTGTAGATCAACAAGCAAAAAATATATCAAAGAGCTTGGTCTCGAAGCAAAAAGGGTCGACGACAAAATGAAATGAAACACACATTACAACATCAAACTTTATACCCATAATTATCATGTGCATTGGCACTCAATGCAAACTATTGAAGATATGGGAAGATTATAAAGATTATTCTCCATAAATTTTTCCAATTGTGTGGGATTGTTTTTGTTAATAATTGATTGTATGATTATCACACAATCTTTCCCTTTAGAGATACTTGTAGCTTGATAAATAGGATATTCTCCTTTGTAATAGGGACACGAGTGTATTATATACCACTTATAATATTCTAACATGGTATCGGAGCAGGTTTAATTTGATTTTGGGTTAAACTTGCACCAAGTTTTCTTATTGTGTTTAGATATCCTCGTCAATTCATTTTTTTTTTTTCATTTCTTTTATATGTTCGGTCAATTTGATAGATCCAATTAGTATCGACAATGAAGAATGGAAAGGAAACATGTACTTATTTGAATTAATTGAATGAAGAGTTACAATTGAAAATGGAAATCATAAGAGGCCATTCGAGAGGGTCATACTCTCCTAATACTACTTCACTCACAGTCTTTTTAGGCACCCCCTACAAAGAAACATTGGCAACCTATTTATAGGCAACAACCTATAGAAGTTATTGTATTAATCCCTGCAATACCCTTGCAAAATTGACATTTGAACAAATTAGTAATTTGGGGTGTTCTATCAATACCCTCCCCTTGAAATTTACCTTGTCCTCAAGGTGAAAAACATGGTCAATTTTCAAAATTATGTACAATCGAACTATTTCATGTGCCAGGGCCATCATGACCAGAGCAAAAAAGGATATCTCAACCCGAAGAAGTTGGCAGATCGATTAACTACGAGTAGTATATTATCCATGAAAATTCCATAACCGGTCGCACCTCTTTGCGAGCTTTCCAAAAATTGAACCCGGCCAAACGGAATGCAACGATGGATAGTACCACAATCGATCTCTTCTTTTTGTGCAATTTGTATTATTTTTGTCTTTTGCACTCTTCCAAATACCGAATTAATTATAAATCCCAACTTATTGCCAACTTCATCACTGTTTTCTGCACCTTTGCCGCCTCGAACCTATCCCAGTTCGACTATTTCTCCTAGTTCGTAGCTCCTCTTTTGTCTTCTAATTGTATTAGATGGGCATAACTCGGGCTCGAAACCAGAATGTAATAGGTTCTAGAATCGTAATTAGTTGTTGGGCTCTTTACCTTTACTTTGTTTAGGCACATTCTTCATTGGGCTTGATTATTAAAAAAATTGGATTCCATTTATTGGGCCACCTTCCTGTCAAGGCACAACCCCATAAAATCTAGTAATTTCCCTTTCTTTTTTCTCCAAATTCAATGACATGCCTTCCACCGCATACTCAGATCTCTCCTCCTCCAGCGATGGTGATGGCGCTGGGTACCCCTCCAATTGAAACCAATGTTCTTCAACTGCTATCTCCGCGTTTTCCACATCCTAGTGCTTCCCTGCTTGGAATGTCTTCCCCAATGAAGACATCATTCCCACCAAACCGAGCCGATACTAAGGCCTTCAATTCTTCCCAAATTTGTATTGGACGGTGATCTTCTATCCATTGAAACCATGCCCATGCCTCTCCATCAAAGCACGCAACTGCAGCTTCTACCTTTTCCCTCTTCGACAACCTACGGTTCGTGGCTAGACATTGCTCCGCCCTAAACAACCATGGATCTAGATTTTCACCATAGAATATTGATGTTTTTAGTCGACCTTGTGAATCCAATCCTAACTCCACTTCTCGAGCTCCATCTTCTAATCACCTTATCATCTGGTCCAGCCGATCAAATATAGAACCCAAACTCTCCTGCAATTCTTTACTAAAATTTGTTGTCATTACCCTAAGATCGATGCTCTGATACCAATTTGATAGATCCAATTGGTATTGACAATGAAGAATAGAAAGGAAACGTGAACTGATTTGAATTAATTGAATGAAAAATTAAAATTGAAAATGAAATCATAATAGGCCATTCGAGAGAACCACTCTCCTAATACTACATCACTCAAGTCTTTTTAGGCATCCCCCAAATGAAACATTGCCCACCTATTTATAGGCAACAACCTATACAAGTTATTGTATTAATCCATGCAATACCCTTGCATAATTGACATTTGAACAAATTAGTAATTCGGGGTTCTATCACAATTCTTCTTTTTCTTTATCTAATCTGAATTTGGATTTAAGATTAATTAGTTGGACGATGGATGTTCATGTTGCCAAACTTCTAATGGAGATTTTCTCCCCTTTTTTAGCCAAAAGTTTTATTTGGTGGAGATTTTATGGTGCGGA
This sequence comes from Fraxinus angustifolia subsp. syriaca, assembly GCA_903798275.1. Lineage (NCBI taxonomy): Eukaryota > Viridiplantae > Streptophyta > Magnoliopsida > Lamiales > Oleaceae > Fraxinus > Fraxinus angustifolia. The sequence goes on from CAIGRE010197471.1 coordinate 9,854, forward strand.
AGTGGAATTGAAATTCTTGAAACAAAAACTAAGAGCTTGTTTGTCTCCCATTATTAGGAGAAAAATGGAGTTTTGAATAGTATTTTTTGGAGAATGTGTGGTTGAAATTTAAAGTAAGTTTACTGATTTGTGTGTAGAATATTTTATTGGGTGAATATGTGATGGAGAATCTTACTGTAGCAAACAGAGTTTTAGATTAATGGTTGACAAACAGGGGCTAAGTTTAAAAAACTAAGAGCCTTTTTTAGCCCCATTTTTCTTTCCAAAATGCATTTTGAAATAATATTTTGATGGAGAATGTGTAGTTAAAAAATAAAGAAAAGTTTTGGATTTGCGTGTAATATTATTTTATTGAAGAATGTGTAGTTGAAAATAAGAGAAAGAAATGTATTTTGAAAATAATGGGTACCAAACAAGGGTTAAAAAAGAGAAATAATTTTATTGTATTAAATTGATTATTAAAATGTGTACAAAGCCTTTTTTATATGGGCAAAATTAGTCTCTAACCTTATTAATACAAGGAAACTAAAATAAAATCCTATTAAGGAAAGAAAACTAAAATTCTAATCTAAAAGAAAGTAGAAATCATATTCTAATCAATAAAGAAAAAAATCATATAAGAATAAAAAAGAGATAAAACCTACTACAATAAGATATCCTATAAATAATAACTAACTTCTATCTCATTTATAATAAGATTGTCTTACATCAATCTCTTCCACTTAAAAAAACTTGTCCTCGACTTTGGTTGAAGAAGTGAAAGATAACTAATCAGGGGAAAATGCTCAAAAATTTCTACTGCGTCACGTGTTGAAAAAATGGCCATCTCTTTATTCTCAGCAATTGCATGAACCTTTAAGGTCACTCTCCGCCCAATGCTTTGCTAAAGCTCCAGTGAATATAACCACACCTTCACCATATTTGGTTGCTACTACACTCCATTAAATTTGAGGGCATGTTAAAGTTATCGAAAAATTATTAACATTTATTTTCCACAATATTTTTTCAATGGTCTGGGATTATTTTTCTTAAACGGTTGATTGTGTGATTATCACACAATGTTTCCTTTTAAGGCATAGGGTATTCTACTATGTAATAGATATACAGGTTCTAATAATCTAACAAAAATTAATATATTACAATAACCTAGCATCTTCGTAAGCGAGAACTATTTACATCGACGCGTGGAACTTCTTGCCTCAAATCATCATAAATTCAATATAAAATTTAAGATATCTAGTTACATTACCTACCCACCCTCAATCCCATGTATCTTCCAATTCTTTTAGCGTAACAACTCACAACAAACTCAAGAGGTTAACCATGAGACTTTGAGAAGATGAATAAGTAGCATTTACTAAACCTCAAAGGGGTATAATATAACTACAAATAGTCTCAATAGATTCATTGTGATTTCTCCTTGCTTCATGAAAGTTTAGATTACATGATACAAAAAGTGAGACCACATGCAACCCTGGCCTTGCGTACATTTAAGTAGACATCTGTGTGTGTGTGTGTGTCTTTCACATGTGCCGGAGAGAGAGTGTGTGTGTGTGCATACTTTGTAAGAGATAGGAGGAAAAACAGGGAAGAGAGGACCATTGGGTTTCACGGAGACCTAAGCAACAAACAAAACAGCCAATAAGACCCTAAATGTCCTTATAAGGTTTAAGGATGGCGTTGAATGGTACCAGTATGATAAGCCGCCTATCCGGTTCACATATTCTAGAAGGCCCAAGGAGTGTGTAACAGATGGAGGGAAGGGAAAACACGATGTTGGAGGGGGAAGTGGTTAGGAATTAAGGGTTATAAATAAGGGTAGTAATGGAGGGAAAGGCAGGCAATATTTTAGAGGGTGGTCGAGTGGTGTTCTCGTTTACAGCCGTCTACAGGCTTTGTCATCTAATTTCTGTAATTCTCGTGTTATTCAATCAAAAGCTCTTATATCATTACCATGTTCATCCTATTTCCAGATTGAGTCTTAACACAGCACTGCAATACAAATGGTAGGGCTTATTCCCCCACAGTAATTCCCATAAATTTCTGCCACGTTTAGGTGGTGAAGAGCGGTTATAATTATTGATATTTTCATTAGTATACATAGCATAAGTAATTTATAAAAGGGCGTGTATCCAACTTGTCATATGGGAATTTGATCTCGGATAGGTAGCACATTTACCTTATTGGCGTTTGAGGAGAAAACCCTGATGGTAACGAACCCACATACTTCACCCTATCACCTGCCAAAACATTGAAGCACCAATTCAACAATCCTGATTCCTGACATCCACACATAGAAATACTTCACCACCACCCAATGGGAAAAAAAGATCCTTTGGTCCTGTGAGCAACTACAGGGGCTAATGGATGGTTTGAAAGATCCAGACACCTTTCTGAACTGTAACAGTAATCTGACCCCAGTCCCCCAGCCCCCAAAATGAAACATGAAAAAGATAATAAAATATTAACAGCACAATACCTTTTTTGAAAGTGTAGTTTTTTGATGAAGCAGTAGATGCCTCCTGCTTTGGCTGAGCCTGAGAACTTAAAGTTGATCCCCCAGTTATATCAGCCTCAACACTTGATGTTGGTTTCTTCAGATGTAGTGCTGCAGCAGCAGCCCGTTTAGCAAATGCACTTGCTCTTTCAGGCTTTGAACTTTCTTTTACAGGATCAGCTTCCTTCGTTGTTTGTCCCTGAACAGAGTTAGAAAAGCAGATAGTATAAAGTAAGTATAAATTAAGAACTAACAAGAAAGACAGTGATGAACTCCTTGAAGAATGAAATTAAGCCTATGTTTGACACCCATTTTGGGAGAAAAATTGGTTTTCGAATAGTGATTGATGGAAGAATGTGTGGTTAAAAAGTAATGAGAATTTTTGGGTTTACGTGTAATATTATTTTATTGATAGAATGTGTGGTTGAAATGAAGAAAGAGAAAAAGAATGAAAATGAGAATGGAAAAAAAAAATGGGTGTCAAACATAGGCTAAACAAATATACACATTTTAGAAGCTATGATAGAAGCTTACACCAGGCAATATAATAGTATCAACTATAAGAAGCCTACTTGGTCAATGTTTCCTGGTAAATTTCTGAACCTATAAAGGGAAGAAAGTAAAATGAAAATGGTTCAATCCGAAAGGAAGAAAAAATGGAAATATGCATATTCGTTTAGACATAACAGGAATAGGATCTATTTACCTGCAGGGCCGGATAATAAGATTCTAGGACACACCGTAGGTAGATCGGATGTAAACTTTGCAAATTTACTACACTTCAGATGTATGTATGTCGAAGCAATTAGAACATTCTTTGTGGTTTCACTGTCGGAAAACATATTAATCACTGAAGTCAAATCACTTGCAAAAACTACATCTCTTCTAGCACCTATAGAAAATAAGCTAAATTCCTACACTTATATAATAAAAGCAAAGATAGTGACACAAACAGAAATTCAATCCATCTAATTACTGCTAAGTAGACCAATATACTCCTAACAAATGAAAAAAAAAAAGCCGCTTCTTGAAAAGCATAGTGAAAAAATAATAACAAATTATCCGGGGAAGTCATTGCTAGAAAATAACAAAGTTTAGCAGAAACAACAGAGATAAGAATGAAGATATTTTTAGCTGCCTCATACTAACTGGAAAATGGTACCTTAGATAATATGGAAAATTTTCAAATGAAGCATCAATATATTTGGAATCAAGAATCCCCTGTTGTAAACCATCTCTGAATGCTTGACGCCTTGATGATGCTGAAATAGAAGGATCAGAATCCTTGTGTCGATTTCTTACTCCCCTATGCTCTTTGAGGATTTTTGAAATGCTACCATTGATATCCAAGTCAGGAGCTGTTGATCCTGCAAGAATGCGTAGAAAGGGCCTCAAGTCACTGGTTTCAGATACAATCTTCCCAGTCTCAGCATCAACATTCAAGTTTTCATTGGCAACGTCAGGGGATGGAATGGTTCTCTTCTCACCCAATGAAACAATAGGCTCGTCATTATGATCAGAGTCGTCCTTCATGTCAGCATCCAAGAGACCATTATCTAACACGTCACAAGTAGCAGGTACAGATGGCAATTCAGAACCCTGTTGTACATCCTCATCATTCTGAGATGATGGAGGAAGAAGCGATAATTCTTTCCGGAGATTCGATAAAGATGCCAGTGTTGACGCAACTGCAACAGCAGAAGGATCTCCTGATCTTGCCTCAATATGTATTCCATTTATTGGTCCACCATGGGCCTCTAATATGTTGACTGAAGGTGGCCCGTCCGCAACAGATGCTTTATTATTTACGAGTTGTTGGAAAATCTGGCAGTATGTTAACGAAATTTTCTCACGATGAAGGAAGTTGGAAGAACATACTAATTCAGTCAATTTATATGTAGCAAAATGAAATATAATGACTCACTCTAGCAACTATTACAGAATCCTATAACATATACAACTGAATCATTATGATCAAAGGATACATAAGCATGTCTATCGGACGAGCTAAAGACCACCTCATCACCTCCCTTTAGTCGTACAATGGAATCTTTAGTGCAAGACTTGCCATTCACTTGGACAGATCCTTTCTTTCCAGTTATTTCAAGTAAAGTAATTGACTCTCCAACCTGGACATAGTTACAAAAGAAGAGATAAAACAACTGAACAGGCTAGTACCATGTTCAAAGGAACTTGAATTCTCAACAAAGGTTATGAATTTGTTTCAAACGTATAAATTTACTACTCACCTCTGACTCCATATGCTTCAGATTACACAAAGATTTACCAACTGATGGATCTCCTACCCACAAGTCACATTGGCTGCCTTGACCAACGGTGAAAGTAGGATGATTCAAAACAACATGAGGATTCTGGAGGGAGAAATCACAGGAAAAAATAAGCACATGGCACCATTTGAGTCTAGGTATAGGAGCTATTGCAGAAATTGCAAGTGGATTATCATAATTCACGGCAGCTGAAGACAAGATACCCTCAGTTTCCCCTCCCCCAATACTTTGGGTATGTCTGCCTGACGATGAGTGCACAAGGTACACGAACACATATACATTAAGACACGGAAAGATTAAAACATTGATATCAGAGGTATAAACACCATAACAATACTCTTCAGTTCTTCCATCTTAAATAGACCATCTTGACCTTGAAAAAGGATTCTGGAAGCCTAATACAAAAATCAACAATTTAAGACATTTTCGAAAGCTACCCTCTTGGTTTTTGGAAGGAGAATCTTCGTTAAAAGTAGCTATAACGGCATTCGATGTTTAAAAGAAAAACAGAATTTAAGTTCTCAATCCACATATGTATAATGATGCAGATCATACTTGTCTAAAAATCAACCTAAGGGAATCGAGACAATCATATAAAATCTTTGTTGGAAAATATGGATTAATCGTAATTGAAACAGAAATAGGAAAAGAAATAGAGAATTTTCAGAACTCTTCTTTATCTTCTTGAATTACGAAGTTAAAGACGGTTACAAATAGCCAAAATAGGAAAGATATAACTATCAACCATAACCTTCCCTATGAATACCTACCAAATTTGGTATAGACTTGCCATAAGATGTAATCTATGAAAAGAAGGAAATTACATTAAATTCACTAAATCAAGAAAAGAAAAAAAAAAAAAAAAATCGGTTTGTGTAGGTTTTGACTGAATAAGGAAAGTCAAATCTTCCAACACTAGCCTTCAAGCTAGGGAAAAGATATTCTTATATTCAACGTATTTAGGTTTTGACTTAAACAAGTAAAACCAAATCTTGAATACTCTCCTCCTTCAAACTCAAAACCAAATGGAGTTCTTTGCTGCCTACAACTTCGATCCACAGCCTTGAGCATTAAGGTTAGGACAAGCAGCTAACAAACTTTCCCTCAGAGCAAAAACATTGCAATCTAACATACTTCCTAACCAAGGAAGATGAGTCCATTAATAGAGAATGCCTAAAGGAGATTCTAGAGCTAGGGTGCACAACGCCTAACGACTAACCCAACCAAAGAAACAGAGAAACAACATTGGTGTAAAAGAACCCCATCTTCCACGAAAGAAACATGAACAAAACTTGAGGATACATACTACAAGCAGAATTAAGACAGCCAAAACCAAATTCTCAAGTATCTCTTCATCACTAAAATTCAACCGAGGACAAACCATGTCAGCAGTAGCACTCCTAATGTCCGTAGGTTGAACTGACACTTCATGCAAAGATGAACAGACCTAACAACATGGGTGGAACAAGAACTCATTGATTAGAACAGTTATTTGAAGCTTCACTATTGATTTTACTTACAAAGGTAGGTTACAATTTGGTTATGGCACAGTTAATTCCGGAAAAAGAAAAGACTTAACTCAAAATAGAAAAAGAATATATTTCGAGTCTTGATTCTATCTGAGAACTCATTAATTGCTACTTTATTGATATATTATGTTGTTTATAAGTTAGAGCTTTAATTTTCTTATTTTGTTTTACTATGCGCCCATTTGGGCTCCATTATTTCTAAAATACATTTTTTCAAAACTCATTTTCAACCACACATTCTTCCATAAAATAACATTACATGTAAATCCAAAATTTTTCCTTATCTTCTAACTACACAGTCTCTAAAAAATAAATATTTCAAAATACATTTTCTTCCAAAATCACATTAAAATGAAGCCCAAATGTGGACTATGAATTTTGAAGTCTGGAACATATTTTTCTATTTTATATTTTAAAAAAATTATTCTGTTGTTGGTTAGTCTTGAAACCTAGACTTTGAAACACCATTTCACTGGAATGAAATTTAAACGTGGTTAGCACTCACCAAGGAAGAAAAAATATACTAGCCTAACAAAACCTAGGCAACCTTGAGAGGTTAGAAAAGGTTGTTGGAATTAACATGTTGGAAAAGAAAACTAGAATTTTCTCAAAAATTTATCATGTGAAGGAGACCACGAAGAGGGATATGAAGAAAACAATTAAGATTGTCTAAACGTTGCCTAGGCCAGTCCTTATATCCAAGGTCAGCTAATTACTCCCCTTGAGGATATATATTAATTTTCTAATCAAATTGTAGAAGTAGAAAAACAAAACAAGATGAAAATTTTGAAGGCGATCAGCTAAATTGTAGATTTCACCAAGTGAGCAGCAATAACATCGGTAAGAAATTGATCAACACCAAATAATAGAAATTGGAAAAGAAGCTAATTATATATCATAAATAAGAAAACAAATTAGAACCTCATCTTGTCTAGAATTTGACTAAACAAGTAAAGTCAAATTTTCAATCAAAAACCTTAAAAATAACATGAAATAAAATAAGACAAAGCAACATACTTTAAGATGTAGAATATAATAGTGAACCATAGACTTCCAACAGAAGAACGGACACAAGACATCAACTTTTACATAGCCCACAAAAGATTCACAGAGTACTTCCGTTCTCTAACAATACACAAACGGTACCATAAAATATCGTCATTTGAGTATCTGACCCATCATATCAAGTGATGAAATCAAGAAAGTAGGACCTAACACTAAGGCCATATTTGATAGCCTAGAAAATGGGTGGAAAAAGAAAATGTTTTCCACCTTTAGCCAATTAAGGATGTTTGATAGCACAAATTTGCATGGCTTTTGTTTTTCTCACCTTTTTCTAGGTATAACCCTTTGATACACGTTTGTTTGATTTTGTTTTCCCGGAAAACAATTTCCACCTTTTTTTTTTTTGAGCAATGACAACCAATTCTATCAACCATTGTAAAAAGAATTCACTTTTGTTGACAATTTCCATGCAAAACAAAGTTAAACGAATGGTATTCGGTATGGTAATTTTCTCTAATTTTTTTTTATTTTTTTATTTTTTTACTTTTTGGTAATTCGAACAAATTCCAGACGCAATAGTAGAAAAAAAATTATAATTTTAATGGACAATTTTCATAAAAAGCGAAAACAAACGAATACCAAACTTTCAACATTTTTTAGGTGGAAAATAATACTAATCAAACACAATTAATTACAATTCTCAGTAAAACAAATTCTAGGCAATCAAACGGACCCTAAAATTGAATGTGTTTGAATTGCCTAGAATTTGTTGCCATTTTCCACCCTAACAGATAAGGCAACATTGAATGTTAAAATAAGAGCAACACTGAATGGCAAATGCTAATAAGTACCCTCACATCACTAAGAATTCTCCAACAGCTAGCCTACTCTTCGATCTTATTACAATTGATGACATGATTATATGCATGTAACTGGAGTTGCTCACAATATTATATCGAGAAAAGTTAAAAGAATCTGCTCACCGTAAATAGCTATAATGACATAAAGGGCATTACCCAACATCATTTATTGATCCAGTGACATATTATACATATTAACATGTAAAAATTGAGTGTCCATAAATCCTGACCATGAATGGATGAACCCTTTATCATGGACATTTTTCTTTTGGAACGAAAGACAACGCAGCTACTTTAGTGAAGGATAGTCCTTTTGAAATTTGCCTCCATAGTATTAAATATGCAGAGATGTCTGAAGGCGAATACTTTGAGAAAGTAACTTTCAGAATAAAATTTGTATTGACGAATAATCTCGAGGACTTTAATCATTTAATGTAATGGTAACTACAAGCCATCGAATAGGGGATTCACTCCTTACTAAGCAACTTTGAGTTCACAAGCTTATACTGCATTGACCACTCATTTATATTTGACCGCATTGACTTAGAGCCATTTCTCCTTCCAGATCCAGACCTTACAAAAGTGCCTCCAACACCAATTAGATCACTCGTGGGTAGATATCGTTGACAAAGTTTCCAAGGCTTCTACGATAGCTGAAAATCCATTTACCTTGACAGGAACATAATAACTCTGATATATTTATGAATTCACATTGAACTCTAAAAGTCATGCTCTCTTCTAAAAGTCAAGCCATATAGAGACAGTCAGACAAATAAGACATCCTACTTCGACGTACTCCAATTCACAACCATATCCTTCCTTGATGACGCAAAGGTTAGAGTACTTATCATCTACCTGTGTAAATGATGTTCACCCCTCCATATTATTTCTTGATAACTTGTTGCAATTACTTTTTACCACAATCCTTTTGTTTTGAAACACATGATTGCATCTATAGGAGGAATACATTTTACACAATTTAGGAAAAAACAAGTTCCAGAATTTTTGCATAGACTGTCATTTTCCAAATGCATCATCATGACTAGGGTTGGGCAAAATGTCCG
>CAIGRE010197535.1:0-11140 GCA_903798275.1 Fraxinus angustifolia subsp. syriaca
CAAAAACCAAATCATTTACCAATAATCTTTCAGATTTCTGAAGTTCGGAAGAGGCGGCTGGAGTTCCAATTGGAGAAGAACAAAGTTCACTCTGGTGATTCACACGGAGGAAAAAGTAGTCCAAAGTTGCTAAAAAGTGCTAAAGGCATAATCGAAGAGGTGCCTTCCTTAGCGATTTAAAAATCGGATGATCAAATATACTGAGATACTAAGATGTAATTATATCCAGACTAATTGTAAGTTATCTTTTCTAATAGATCTCTTTGACAATATTTGCCAAGAGTTTTTTTTTTTTTTTTAATCCCCGTGAAGAGATCTTTAAGGGGTTTTAATTCGCTACCATATTTTGTGTTGATTTTACTTTTACTGCTTTTGATCTGCATTATTGGTTGGTTAATAAGGGTTTAATATTGATTAAATTTAATCATCTAGAAACAATAATTAGTGACTAGTTTGTTTTTATTGATTGTTATTTTTATTCTGTATTATACACATATTCACCCACTTTAGGTGTTGTCGGGTTGAAACAAATCCATTATTTCAAAAACAAATCTCCAAGCTCAACACAATTAATAATCATTTGGCCACAAATAAATGAAAGAAAAAAACTTGTTACACGTCTCGTGACTTTGTTTCCTCTATGCAACTCGAAACAAGCATGAAAATTTCACTGAAAATGGAGTTCACTAGAACCTTTTATCGTATTTAGGGCCTATTTGGGCCATATTTTAATCAGATTTTAATCTAAATCAAAGTCAAACAATCAATATCAACCACTTCTTTCATAGATCTCACATCTTTTCAACCACACATTTTAAAAACTTATATCACAATTCACTTCAAATCTTATTTTAATTTACACCAAACACCCTCTTAATGTGATTCTATTACCAATTTTGCAATTGCCACCATTAACGAAACCAGAGAACTCGAGTTGCTTTGGTCGTATAGCCATATGAATAAAGAATTGTCTACTCATAACTTGTAAAAATCGCAGCCTCTTTTCTCGTCCGTTACACCGTGTCCTCACCGTAATAAGGACCATCTGGCCTACTAGCTTGATCAATGAATATGGATCAAGCTATAGGTCCTCAACATTAACAACTTGGCAGGCAATAAGAGCACAACCAGCAAATGCGTGTGCTGAGAAGCAACTAGCCGACTGCACCTTTTCAAAGACTCTTTACCGGCATTAAACACACCGGAGAAATTGAACTGAGCTCGACCCCTATTACCTGATGAGTTAGGTCCACACACAATGACACCGCCATTTACTCCAAGTGGTTCCAAAAGTAACCACCAAACTCTATGGCGCTGTTTTTTCTGGGCTTTTCTTAAGGAGTCGAACTCTTGACGGATAGCATTCTGAATGGAGTTGAAGTATGACTTCTCATGGTGATCTCTTTTAATGGTTTCCTTCAAAACCATACGCCAAGCGATCACTCAATAACTCGAGTGGATGTGGTGAGTTCAAAAACGTTTCCTGAGCAGCTCGGATCTGCTTCTCTGCCTCATTGACATTTGAAACTTGACTACTCAACAGATAAAGACCACTGCCTGAAGGAAGAAGATCACGGTTCGGAGAAAATTTTTCTCCTGGCTGAAAAAGTAAAACTCTCCCATTGGAGCATATAAGAGCTTCTGTAAACAAGTGAGTGCAGAAGAATATTTCGATTACAGAAACTTGACAAAATGTATAACAGCAATTCTAACTAATAGAATTAGCCCATTACCTGGTCATGAAGGCATGGATGATTGCTGAAGTTCCTATTGACGGCCTTGAGAAACTTCGCCACAGGATATTTGCAAGAGAAAGCCCGAGGAACAATATCTCTCTGCATTGAGATTGCCCGAACATGACTCTGAGGTAATCCAAGATCGTGCAGGAGACGATCCCCTCCACACATAATTGATGGTGCACCAAAAGTTATAACAGGAAGTATAGAGAATGTCATTATTCACGTCATTATTCATTCCAGTAATTAGTTAGTTAGTTAGTTAGTTTAATATATGTTATTAGTTCAGATTTAGTTATGATGCATTTCTATATATATTGTACTTTCCATATCAGAATTGGATTTGAACGGGAATTATTTTTCCCAAATTAATTTCACTCTCCAGATTTCTCATGGTATCAGAGCTGTGACGACCCAGGGTTTGGCGACTGTCTTCCTCGATCTACGAAGGAGATGAAACTGTGACAAAATTAAAATGGTGGAGGGTGATAGGGATGATCCATTAGCATTGCATAATTCTGACCATCCGGGAATGGCCTTGGTCACGGCGTCGTTGATAGGTAGGAATTATCTAGCCTGGAACAGATTTGTTTGTATAGCCCTAGGGGCGAAAATGAAATTGGGGATAATTGATGGTTCAATTGAGGAGCCAAGCAAGGATTCAACTGATTACGAGAGGTGGAATCGGGTTAATTACATGGTGACCTCATGGATATTGAACTCTATCTCGAAGGAGATAGTAGATGCTTTTTTATACACCACCACTGCAAGGAAGATGTGGACAGAAATTGAACAGTGGTTCAGAGGGTGCAATGGACCTCAATTGTACCATATCCAGAGGGAAATATCCACTATGACACAGGGAACCTTGAATGTAACACAATATTACACAAAGCTTAAGAGGCTTTGGGATGAACTGACATATCTCATGCCACTACCACAATGCACTTGTGGATCAGCAACGGCAGCCACAGAGATGACTTCGTTTAATAGGTTGATGTAATTCCTAATGGGATTGAACGAAGAATATGAACATGTGAGGAGCCCGATCTTAGTCACTGAACCATTACCTGTGGTGAACAAAGCCTATTCAACGGTTCAAAGAGTAGAGAAGCAAAGGGAGGTGCAAGTTGTGTACGGTGAAGGTGCTGAATTAAATGTCATGTATGCAAAATCACAGCCCTACAAAAGGGAAAATAGAGCAAAGGGACAAGGAAGGAGATATGAGAACAAAAGGGAAAAGGAGCTGCAATATTGCACACATTGCAATGTCAATGGACATAATAAGGAATTCTGCTCAAGATAATTGGATATCCTGACTGGTATAAAGACCTTAAAGAAAAGAAGAAAGGAAAGTACATGACAAATCTGGCTGAGACGCCCCTTGATATGATGAATGAAAAAATGGGGGATAGAGTGAGAGAACAGATGCATGGAATGAATTTGAATGAGGTGGTTCAACAGGAGATCCATGGGATGAATCTGAGTGAGGTGATTCAACAAGAGCTGATCAAAATTTTCAAAGGGAAAGGCAACAATAGGGTGAATTTTGGACACTTTTGAAGATTTCGCAGGTTCTGTACTCACACCTGATTATATTTATGCTTTACTTACCTATAACCTTATAGAAATAGGCTCTTAGATAGTTGACACAGTAGCATCCAATCATATGTGTAATGATCTAAAACTCATACATAAACCCAAAATTATCACCACCACTGTACCCGTATATCTACTAGATGGAACAATTAACAGAGTTGAACATTCTGGTAATGTATTCCTCAGCAAAAATCTTACCCTCACAGAAGATTTACACATGCCTACCTTTAAATTTAACCTGCTATCTGTGAACAAATTGGCCAAAACCTCAAATCTCAAATTCATCTTTCTTGATGATCATTGCTTGTTGCAGGACCGTCAGATTGAAGAGACCCTGGCAGTTGGTAGAACCATTAAGAGCCTTTACATTCTAGACAAGAACTCCTTCCTTCAGAGTACCATACAAAAGTATAACCCTATACATTGTAATATGTCTGTGATTGCTTCAACAGCCTCTTTACTTTCTAAAACTTGTAATAATTAGTCTGATACTGCCACTTTGTGGCACAAAAGGCTTGGCCATGTTCCTGAAAGTGTTTTACTGCATTCTATAGTAGGAACACATTGTAATAAAGGTGATTTCAATCCTTGCGACGTATGTGCTTTGTCTAAGCAACATAGACTACCTTTTCAAAGAAGTTATATTTAGTCTAGAACACCTTTGAGCTCTTACATATAGATATCTGGGGACCTTACAAAAGGGCTTCCATATGTGGAGCACATTATTTTTTAACTCTAGTTGATGACTTTACTAAAGCTACTTGGACCTTTTTATTAAAACATAAAACTTAAGTTTTGCACACCATGAAGTTTTTTTACCAGATGATTAAAAATCAGTTTCGAAACAGCATTAAAACCATCAGAACTGACTATAGGTCAGAGTTCCTGAGTCAAGAATTTCAAAATCTTTTAGCCACAAATGGAATTCTACATAAAAAATCATGTGTCTATACCCCCACAACAAAATAAGGTTGTAAAAAGAAGACATAAACACTTGCTTCGAATAGCTTGAAGTCTCATGTTTGAATCCTATTTACCGACTTATTTCTCGGGGGAATCTATTTTAATGGCAACATATATTATAAACAGGCTTCCCTCCAAAATGTTGAATTGGAAAACACCTTTTGAATTGCTACACAATAAAACACCCACATATCGTCATATAAGAACTTTTGGTTGTTTATGCTATGCAACCAACACTTTTCCTTCAACACATAAGTTCTCTCCTAGAAGTTTTAAATGCATTCTACTAGGTTTTAGTTCAGGACAAAAGGGATACAAGGTGTTTGATATTAATAATCGACAGACTATTGTGTCTAGGGATGTGATTTTTCATGAGCATATATTTCCAATATAATAATCACTGCAAATATGAACTTGTAGCAACCTTACCCATACCTATTGCTGAGCATGAGGCTGATGTATTACATAAAAATAACTCCCAGCCACCATCTACTGAACACCCAACTACAGAACCATCGATTGCCAGGGATAACAACAGTCTAACACTTGGAACAAGTGATGAAGTTGATACCCAAATACAAACACATAATCAAATCATCACATCTGTTGTCCCAAGAAGAAGCAATAGACAGAAAACTACTCCCCATTGGCTTCAAGATTTTGTGACTAATTTCAGTTACAGTGATAATGTTCAGCCTGATATTCAACCTGCAGTTACACCACATTCTATACAATACACCCTAAATGCTTTCCCTTTACATATTCCACAGAGCTTCAGTTCGCATTACACTAACTTTCTTTCTAATGTAAACACTATTCAGGAGCCTAGTTCTTATAGGGAAGCTAGTACTAGAGCTGAATGGATTGAGGCGATGAATGCTGAACTAGATGCACTTGAGAAAAATGATACTTGGGATCTTGTTTTACCTCACCTCAAACATGAAACCAATTGGCTCTAAATGGGTTTTTAAAGTAAAACTGAAGGCAGATGGGACATTAGATAGATGCAAAGCTAGATTAGTAGCTAAGGGATACCATTAAGTAGAAGGGGTTGACTACTTTGAGAGTTTTTTACCTGTAGCAAAGCATGTAACCGTTAGGATTTTCTTAGCTATTTCTACTACTAAGATGTGGCCCATTTTTCAACTAGATATTAATAATGCATTTTTACATGGGCTCTTAGAGGAGGAAGTGTATATGTGGCCACCGGAAGGATATTCTAAAGCAAAAAGAGACAGATTTTGCAAGTTAAAAATATCGCTTTATGGGCTTAAACAGGCTAGTAGGCAGTAGAATACGAAATTGAGCAAACATCTTGTAAACTATGGTTTTCATCAATCTTCTCATGATCATTGTTTATATATTCTNTGGTTTTCATCAATCTTCTCATGATCATTGTTTATATATTCTAACCAAGGGTGACTTGTTCGTAGCTGTACTTGTATACGTTGATGATTTGATTGTAATAGGAAATTATGAAGATGAAATACAAAACCTCAAGATATCTCTTCATTCAACATTTACTGGGGAATGCCAAGTATTTTCTTGGCATAGAAATTGCAAGAGGAGAGGATGGGACATATGTAAATCAAAGAAAATACGCCCTTGACTTGGTTACTGATGTTGGTTTATCAGGAGCAAAGAGCACCGTCACTCCTCTGCCAAAGGGTCTGAAATTCATTGGAAAAAATGAAAATTTGCTTGCCGACCCTGATAAGTATAGAAGGTTAGTTGGACGACTTTTGTATCTCACTTTAACTAGGCCAGACATCACCTTCAGTGTACAACAATTGTCACAGTTTGTACATTCACCGACACTGGCTCACTGGAATGCTGCAATTCACGTCATCAAAGGAATATTATCTACTGGTCTATTCTATCCTATCACAAACGGATTTATCATTGAGGCATTTTGCGATGTTGATTGGGCATCTTGTTCAGACACATGAAAGTTCCTCATTGGGTATTGCATATTCCTAGGAGGAGCTCTCATCTCATGGAAGACAAAAAAACAAACTACAGTTTCCCGAAGTTCAGCGAAGGTAGAGTATCGAAGTATGGCAGCTACTGTTTGTGAGCTATTATGGGTTTATTACATTTTGTCTGATTTTCAGATTCTTTTACTTCTTCCTATTTCTCTTTGGTGTGACAATCAAGCGGCTCTCCATATTAGTGCTAACCCTGTGTTCCACGAGCGCACTATACACTTGGACATTGATTGTCACATTGTTCGCAACAAGTTTAAAGAAGGCTTCATCATCCCCAAGCACATCTCCATGCATCATTAGCCAGCTAACATTTTTACCAAATCACTTTTTGGACCACAATTCCACAAAATCATCTCCAAGTTGGGCCTGCTTAGCTTTCACCGCAATCCCACTTGAGGGGAAGATATAGAGAATGTCATTATTCACGTCATTTTTCATTCCAGTAATTAGTTAGCTAATTAGTTTGTTAGTTAGTTTAATATATGTTATTAGTTTAGATTTAGTTATGATGCATTTCTATATATATTGTACTTTCCATGTCAGAATTGGATTTGAACGGGAATTATTTTTCCCAAATTAATTTCACTCTCCAGATTTCTCAGGAAGTAATGAAGAAACAGGCACTTCGCCTCTTATAAGCAACATGAGATTCAAAAGCAATGATAAACTCCCTCCAAGAGAGTGTCCCGTGAAACGGAATGTGGCCTAACCACCATGATATTTTAGACGAGAACGAACTTCAGGCAACATCTGCTCATACATTCCTTTTGCAGCCTCATATATACCTCTATGCACAAGCACATCCAATCCCTAATGAGAAAAGATGTATCGATTCCTTAATTAATGTTATTTCTGATGTATCGATTCCTTAATTAATGCTATTTCCACAGATATCGCTTGCCTTCCAATCCCAAAACACGAAAACTTCAACAAATAGTTCACAAGCTTGAAAGGAGTGTTAAAGATTACCTCAAAATGAATAGGCTCGAAGAGTAGATTCGCTTGCCACGATTCAATTGACTCGGATCCCTGCAGTTAGAAAAAGTAGAATATTGAGCAATAACAATCGAAGGCAGGCCCAAGCCCTTGATTAATATTCAGTTTACCAAAGTTCTGAATGGACCATCAAACTAAAGAAATGAATACAATGGGATATCCTGGCTAGGTAAAAAATATTATTCTTTAAAACCTATAGCCTCGTATACATAAACCGCAGTATGAAACTGCATATGCTCCTGATTTAGATATACTATCAAAAAGATCTTCAAATCATTTCTGCAGCCAACATACCTGAATAACAAAGAATCTTGTGGCCCTCTTATCATCATCACATACAAACCACTCACAAGGTGATGAGCGAGTCGAGTTTAGATCATCTGCAACAGCCTATTTTACTTCCTCCTTTGCAGCAACTATTGATGTCACCGAGTCAGTGGTTGCCATTAATGAAGTTATATCTTGATTTATCATATCGATATCATCTATTTCTTCATTCAAACTTTCATCTGGCACTGATTTTGAGGACTTGAAGCGAAGAACTCTCTTTGTACGAGAATGTAAATAAGAAGCAGCCGAGGCAGCAATTCGATAAGCAACAGATGCACTAACTCTGTTCACATTCATCTTCTCCTCGATTAATGCCTTGTTAACTTCAGCTGCCCTCTTCTCTACTTTTTGTTGTTCCCCAGCCGATGCCCTCTCATCCTCAGCCTTCAATACATGTTTATTCTTCTCCACTGAAGATGTCACAAAACACAATCCATGATATCTCAGGAGATTTCCGGGCTGTACCAACAAAGATAAAATTAGCCTCTGCAACTCAACCAAACATAATTCCTAACTCAATGAAACATAACTCCTACAAAATTCAAACTTTTCATGAATAGAATCATAAACTACATACCAGAAGTATAAATTAATGTTATGTTTTGTGACTCAAATTCCACGTAATTTGCCATGTAATTTGGAAGTTTGATTCATGGATGAAGCATAGATAATTTTGGTTTAGAAGTCCGGTTTGATAAGGAATCAAATTTCATCGTAGATTGAGAGTTTGATTAGGAAAATGACTTTATAATAGATAAGGACTTTAGAATTAAGGACTCCGCTTCATCCATAACTCCAATACTCGACTTCTATAAATACTCCACAATGTGTAAACTCTTTAGAGACTCAACACAACAATTAGATCATTGTTGTATACATTAGAAACTTGAGGAAATTGTTTAGATTTAGATTGAGAAAATTGAATCTTATAAAGATAATTTAGTATCTTTGTATAATAAATACTCTTCATCTTCCAAAAAATTTAGGTTGTTGTGTGATCCATTATTTTCATATTATCAATATTTTCTCGTCTTTATTATTTGGCCGATTTCTCAACAAGTGGTATCAAATGGTTCTGGTATCTAGATTGGTTCATTACAAGTAATATAAGAGACCAAATGTTTTTGGCAGGTTCCTGGGAGGTTCAAACTGGTTATTAAAGCAAGGTTTGAACAATGTCGATTGTTTCACAAATAGCAAATATGAAATATAAGATTCCATTTTTGGATTACAATAGTAGATTTTCTTTGTGATACATTAAGATTCTAACAAGTTCAATTGGATCTTGATGATACTTTGTTGGGGATAGATATAATGCCAGCAACAATGACTTGGAGAAGCAATGAAAGGATCGAAAAGCTCTAACAAATACATCTTCATCTTTCTAATCAAATTCTTCAGGATGTGATAAAAGAGAAAAGTACAACTGAGTTGTGATTAAATTTGGAGAACTTTTGTATGAAAAAGAGCTTGACAAGTAAGTTACTCTTGAAACAACACATTTATTCTCATCGCTTGATGGAAGGTGGATTTTTGGAAGATCATCTATCTGTGTTCAAGGAAATCACCATTGACTTGGAAACCATGATGGTCAAATATGATGAAGAAGATTTAGGGATGATATTGTTATGTTTGTTGCCGCCTTCTTATGTGACTTTTAGAAATATCATTCTCTATAGTTGAGATACTCTTAATATTGACGAGGTATATGATGTACTTTATTATAAAAAGAAGATCAAGCATCTAGTTGTCATTTGAGGCCAGGCAGATGGTCTTATTGTTCGTGAGAGGAAAATGATGGTCATGGAAGGGGCATAGTCAATGGTGGCAACAGTAGTAAAGTTTGTTGGTATTGCAACAATAAAGGACACATGAAGAGAAATTGCTATGAGTGGCAGAACATGTTTGCTACTACAGACAAAAGGAACAATCAGAAAATTTCAGTAATGTCAATCTTGCAAAAGAAGACAATGGTGGAGATCTTTTGGTGAAGACAGTGATGGGGATGTTTTGACGATTGATGAAGGTGACTCCAAACTTAATGAAGGTTGAATTCTTGATTTGGCTTGCACTTTTCATAGGTGTTCAAACTGGGATTGGTTTCTTCATATGAAATAGTTACAAGGGATTCCGTGATTATAAGAAATAATAAGCCTTTTTAAATAGCTAGGATTAGTAATGTTAAAATAAAAATATTTGATGGGACGGTTATAATACTTGACCAGGTTCGTTATGTTCTGGGTATAAACATGAATGTTATCTCTTTGAATACTCTTGATTCAAAAGGGTATAGGTATACTAGTGGAGGTGGAGTTCAGAAAGTTAGCAAGGGTACTCGGGTTGTGCTAAAGGGACGGGAAAAGTCCCGGTTATATATGTTAGAAGGATCAACGATCACTATTGATGCAACTATAGCTTATGGTTCAGTAAATAATAGCTCGGGTAGAGTTGGTTGTGATCGGGTTGTTCCTGATGATTCGAACAATAATATTGGATAATCTTCTAGTAGTTCAAGTAGAGTTGGTTGTGATGTGATCTTGTTGATCATGTTGTTCGTATAATTCGAGCAGATTTGACAACTCAGGTAGAGTTGGAATTGTTCGTAGTGATTCGAGCAGGTTTGATAACTCAGCTAGAGCAGATAATGACGGGATGATTCAAGCAAGTTTGGCGTGCAATGTAGTTCTACTGGCAAGCAAGGCTTAGATTTAGTTCACGGTTGCTAAGTATGCACAACAAGACATGGGGTGTCCATAGTGGACATGATGAAATAGTTGGAGAATGACTTGAAGAGTTAAGATTTAATTCCTTGCTATAAAATTTGTATCAATGTGAAGTTTGTTATGTTCTGTGACTCAAATTTCATGTGATTTATAAGTCTAATTCATGGAGGAAGCCTAGATAATTTTAGTTTAGAAGTCTAGTTAGATAATGGATCAAATTTCATCATAAATTAAGAGTTCGATTGGGAAAAGGATTTAGAATGGATAAGGACACTACTTCATCCATAACTCCAAGACTTGGCTTCTATAAATACTCCACAAGGTGTAAGCTCTTCAAAGACTCAAGATAACAATTAGACCATAATTATATACATTATAAACTTAATAGAATTGTTTAGATTTAGATTGAAAGAATTAAATCTTGTAAAGACAATGTTAGTTTCTTTGTATAATAAATTCTCTTCCTCTTCCAAGGTTATTTTGTGATCCATTATTTCTCATATTGTCCATATTTTCTCGCGTTTATTATTTGGCCGATTTTTCAACAAGTAGTATCACAGTGATTCTGCTATTTTAGTTGGCTCATTGCAATTAACAATAGTTTCCTATACATTACCAGTAAAATTCCAGAACTCATTTAAAAATTGCCAACTTAAAACGAAACAGTTAACATGTACCGCCCCGAGTTTCGTGAACCCGGATTGCCACATCATCCTCATATGTCTTGAATTTAATAAAAAGATTTATGGAAATAACTAACTTTTAAATATCACATTCATAACGGTAAACCTCATTGGCAACAAAA
>CAIGRE010197567.1:0-14109 GCA_903798275.1 Fraxinus angustifolia subsp. syriaca
ATGCACAAATGGTGGAAAATGTTTTCCCACCTAATTCCACCTTTTTTTTTGCAATGGGAACAAATTCTAGACACAATGGTAAAAAAAAATTCACTTTTATCGACAACTTTCATGCAAAATAAAGTCATACGAATAATATTTGGTATGGTAAATTTTTTTTAAAACTTTTTTGACAATGAGAACAAATTTTAGACTCAATAGAAGAAAAAATTATCACTTTAATGAACAAATTCCATAAAAAACGAAATCAAATGAACACCAAATTTTCAACATTTTCCATGAAAAATTATACCAATCAAACACAATTAATTACAATTCCAAGTAAAACATTTTCTAAATAAAATATTTTCTTTTCACCCATTTTCCACCCTTGTAATCAAATGGACCCTAAATAATTATGTAAACCATTATATGCATGTACCACAATCAAATTAAGAATAATTACTGATTTTGACTTAAATACTAATCAATTCTTTGAGCTGAACCAACCAAGGGTTAGATCGTTGTTATAAAATTAGAAAAATTAATTATACAAAAGTTAAACAAATGTAAAAACAATATGTTGTATTAAATAAATGGATATGACATTACCGAATCAACTCCTTACGCTCAACTTGTGTTATTGTAGATTTGAGTTCATTATTCCATAATATTATACAATGATCAATCTTGTTCAATTTCTTGTGACATGTTCTAAACGAAAACAACCAAAGTTTAATCTGAGTCGAGGAGGAAAAGAGACATTTGTAACATTTTTGAACTGAAGATATTATCTCTATGCAATCAGAATTCATTCTTTCATTACACGTTTATGACATGTTTGGTATATAGTACTAAACAGTATTTAGAAAGAAAAAAGAATTAAAATCTTGTCCACTTTATTTCTTAATCCTGCACATACCCAGTACATTGCCCTTAGCGGAAATTACTTAAAAGCGTCCGAAACGGAATAAATGAAGTCCAAGAAACCGGTTCCTTTGAGGAGTCCTTTACCGGTCAAGAGTTCGAAATCCAACAACAATAAGAAGCCAATTACTGCTGCCTTTCCATTTATCAATTCATTCTTCCCCGTGAAACCGAAACCTTCAAGATCCTCATCGACTACCATTCTAACCTGAAGAAAAAAGTTGAAGCAGCATATTAGTAACAGCTTTCCAGGAGCCATTTCACGATATATAGACCCATGTTTGGCCAAGAATTAAAAATTCTTTCAAACATATTGGAACAAATGGGAAAGTAAAAGTTACTTTTAAGCTTAGCCAAACTGCTCATTGAGCAACTAATTACCTCATCAACATTGACATCTGTTGCAGTAAAACCAGGTTGAGCCTTTCCGCTGAAAACAATCTCTGCAGATGCATCAGATTGAGCACCTCTGGTAATGCTTATATAAATATTTTCTCCATCAGTTTTCACGGGGTAGACGAATAAATTTCTTAAAGGGGGAGTCAGGACTCTCAGCACGGGATTATTTGGATACCACTCCTTGATGGCTCCAGTTCGTAGGTCAAAAGTGCTATCAGTTGTTGGACAAACAATACACCCATCCTGCAGAAAATTTTGTAAACTGTTCTATAAGAATAAAGCAAGCTTTTGCCTATCACATATGTCACACAGATTAAATCCGAGACATTAGAGTTTCCATCTCACTATAACAAGTTCTTTATGTGCGCTCAATTTAAGCACTAAATACGTCCCTATGTTCTCCAGTCAAATTATATCACTAGATATATGATTATTATTATTATTGTTATTATACTTAGGCATAGAAAGAGGCATGGGAAAATACATCACACCTTTGTTGCATGTATTTCCTCACCTGAGAAGAAAGGAGGACATAATGAGGCAAGGAATTGAGGAAGCAATTTTTAGCTGCAACAACGTGAAAGGAAACAACTTGACTAAAATCTCGAGGAGGTTTAAGAAACCAATATTCCCTGATAACAGAGGCTTTGGTAAGTCATTTTTATTTCAACCAAGGACTTAATTACTTGGGAAAATAAGTAGATCTTTTTCTACGCTTTCGCAAAAGATCAACTTCAGTTATTGTACTTCTAATATGTAAAAATGTATTTGAGCACTACCGATATGATTCATGTTTGGATAGGAATTGATAGTATACCAATTAGTAGCATTTTGCGAGTGAAGCAAACTATTATATTTTACATTACTAATTTTATATTCAAATATATGGGGACTTTTTCAACTGCCAGAAAATCACGGAGACCCCGACGGAATTTTCCATCACTGAAGTCCCCTCAGAAAAAATGTATACCGGTTGATAAATAATAGTCAGCCTTAAAATGGATGCATTGAGTTTTAAATCCAGCAAACATGGTTTGACAAGGAGATAATTAAATGAGCAGTTGATTGGATTTTGTATTCGTATCACAACAATTAAACCTGAACAAACTTCCATCATAACTTGCTCCTAATGTTGACAGTTGTGAATCTTTTATTTAATCTTCACTATTGAAAAAATTAGTGAGAGCGAACTGCAAAGAGGTTAGCTAAGCTGCTTATCAAAAAGTAAGGGGCAAAATCGCGAGAAGGGTGCTAACTTAAAATTTGTGGGGCTCTCATCATGTTACTTGAACCATATTTTTCAACTCCCTCACTTGAAGATGGATTGACGGGTTCTGAACAAGATTGGCTTTCTAGGGTAACGAATAAAACTTCCCAACATGCACTAGCTTGTTGAATTCTTCTCAAAAGTTTTAGTCATGGTTTCACGTGGTGCCTTTCTTTTTGGCACAGAAAGGGACACCGTGCGACAGTAGTCTGTTTCGCTAGACTACCTTCCACTTTTATCGGTTGTTTCGAAACGAAAGAAAATTTAATTACAATTTGTAGAGAGCTTGCAACAGAGAATTTAGATGTATTGAAAGTAAATTCATCATTGATCGATGAAAGCGAAAATTACAATGGCTAGTGTAGGGGGGAACACCAGTAACCTTGAAAGATTTTTGAATGACTAATACCCCATATAATATCTTGCGGAACCAAAAACCTAAGTTATAGGAGTAGACGTTAAAATGATGAGGAATCATACTAAACGTTTACAAATATCAAAGTTATTTTACAACTAAAATAAACTATTACAATGAAAAGGAAATTATAACTCAAACTGAACTAATATTTACAATATGTGGTTGAAGTTGGGCAAACCGCGCCTGCGATTAAGTCAAGGGGCAAAGTAAAGCTACGATCCTCAACATTCTCCCCTATTTGTTTTGGCGACGTCCTCGGTACCCTTGATGCATGATATATTTCAATTAATGGTTTGAAGGCTCCAATGTCTTTTTCTCTTTCCAAAAGTATTCTCCTCGCTGCTGCATTCACTTCATTTGACAGAGTATTCTTGATGATATTTCCAAGAAGCTCAAGTAGTTCGATGGTCCAGAATCTCTTCAGCAACCTTTTTTCCGACTTTTCTCAGTTCAAACACATGTTGCTTTGGCTCATCTCTGGATGTCCTCCTTGACTGCAAAATATGGCTTGAGTACACCAACATAAAAGACGTGGATTTTCCACCATGAAGGGAGTGCAACTCTCTATGCAACTCTTCCAATCCTCTTCAGGATAAGTAATGGTCTAATATATTTTGACACCAATCTTGAGTCTTTCCCTCTTGTCGATTTTAATAGTTTCTGTCAGGAAGTTTAACCATTACCAGATCTCCAACATTAAATTCAAGGAAATGACGCTTTAAATATGCAAGCTTTTTATACCCTTTTTTAGCTTTCTCAAAATAACTCCGAGCAATCTCAATATTTCATTTCTACTCTTAAGAGAAGTTTTTTGCTTGAGGGGACTTAGTACTTTGATCGATATCGACAGTGTGAGGGAGTAACGGTTGTTGGTCAGTCATAATCTCAAAATGACTCTTATTGGTGGAAGAGCTCTTTTGGGCATTGAAGCAAATCTGAGCCGCATCCAAAAGTTTCACCCAATTTTTCTACGAAATAGAGATAAAGTGCCGAAGATATTCTTCCAGCATAGAATTGAATCGCTCTATCTGTCCGTCAGATTGTGATGAAAACTAGAACTCATGCTCAAAGTTGAACCGAAAAGTTTGAACAACTCGGTCCAAAATATGTCAGTAAATCAATGATCCCGATCACTGACGATGTTATTAGGCAGTCCCCAATATTTGATAATATGTTTGAGTACCCTTTCATAAATTTTCGATAGTAATTGCATAACCCCAAGAAACGAACGTACATCGTGGACATTCTTTGGTGGTTGTCAATCTTTGATAACTGTAAACTTCTTCGAACCCATGTGTATTTTACTTTGTTCGATTATGTAACCCAAGAAAATGATAGACATGTCTAAGCGAATGAGCATTTAGACGGCTTGGCATAGAGTTCATTCTCTCGTAGACAATTGAAAACATACCTCACATGTTGCACGTGTTCCTTCAATATCTCGTTATAGATTACTATGTCGTCCAATTACACCACCATAAAATCATCTAAGAACCCATGAAGTACCTGATTCATCATCGTACAAAATGTTGCTGGAGCGTTTGTTAAGCCAAAAGGCATCACTTTAAATTCAAAAGCTCTATATTTTGTTACCACCGTAGTCTTTGCTTCATCTCCCTCTTTGATCCAAACTTGTCATTATCCGGACCTAAGATCAATCTTTGTATAATATCTCGCTCGACTCAGTCGGTCGAAGCAATCCGCGACTAGCGAAATATGATAGCTATTCTTCACAGTGATCTTGTTTAAAGCTCGACGATCGCAACACATTCTAAGAGAACCATCGGACTTTTTCTGAAACAACACGGGAGCTCTGTATGGTGATCTCGTGGGCACAATAATCCCACTTTTCAACATTTATCCCAATTGTTTACGAAGTTTTTCAAGCTCAGGCTGAGACATACGATAGGATACCCTGGCGGGAGATTTAACACTTAGAATAAGTTCAATCTCATGATCAATCGCCCTCCTTGGTGGCAATTTCTTTGGTAACTTATCCGGAATGATGTCCTCAAATTCCTGAATGAGCCTTTTGACAAGTTTTGGAATAGGTCAGTCGTCTCTTCGATCTCCTCTAATCGAAGAGTGCACGAAAATGAGAGTTCATTTCTTTTCAAACCCTTACCAAATTGCATGGCCGAAATACTCTTCTCGCCCATCTTCCCAACTTGTTTAGTGATGACGCACGGTTTACTACCCATCATCATTAATGAATCGAAATATGGCAACATTTGTCTTAGTATCTCGATGAAATTTCAATCCCAGAATAAGCCTGAAGTCATCAATCTGAACCGCAGATAAATTTGTCCTTCCCTCGAAAGGACCAACTTTAAGTAACACAGATTTCGCTACTCCAGCTATTGGTTGAGCAGCGGAATTGATTGCTTTGACATTTCCACTACCTTTTTTGAGAATAAGTCCGAGTCACTCCATTTCGGTACTTACGAGGTAGTTGTGGGTAGCACCAGCATCTACATAGATTGATTGGCTTTCCATTGATCTTTACATCAATGTACGCCCTACAAATACGAGTCTTCGATTCTTCCATTTTTACCTCTTTCGAGGGAACATCATCATTTTCAGTAGCTCGGCGCGATAGTGTATTGCACCGACGTGAGAATGCGTCAACTACATCCTCATCCTCTTCGGAGTCGGTCTCACTATGAGGCTAGCTTGTGTGACATCTTGCTTTGAACTCATTCCGCCACTCGCTAGTTGACAATATGCATTCATCATCCGTTTCTA
The DNA here is from genome assembly GCA_903798275.1 of Fraxinus angustifolia subsp. syriaca. NCBI lineage: Eukaryota > Viridiplantae > Streptophyta > Magnoliopsida > Lamiales > Oleaceae > Fraxinus > Fraxinus angustifolia. The sequence continues at coordinate 5,736 of CAIGRE010197567.1, forward strand.
AGTGCACTCCGACACTTGATGAGGTCCTTCACATAAAAAAGAACATTAATTTAGTAGTAGCATCAGGTTTTCCCTCCGTTGCTTTTCCTTTGTTCCAGTTATTACTGCCGCTACCGTTATAGTTTCCTTGACGGTTGTTTTGATAATTTCCCCGAAAGTTACTATGACGAGTGCTTTGATAGGATCTTCCCTTATTATGAGAGTAACGCTATCCTACATTTGAGTTCGAGCTGGGTCTGTAAGGTCTGCTTCCACCTCCAATAACTTGACTATTCCCTAAAGGTCGATCTTTTCTCAATTCCGGTTGATAGTCACTTAAATATTCGGCAGCTCTCATGGTCGCATTCAAATCAGTAACCTTCTGTCTCTGAAGTTCCATATGTGTCCACGATTTCAACCCTTCCCGAAGATGAAGAGCTTATCCGTTTTCGACATATCTCGAATATTCAGCATATATCCTGAAAAGGCTTTCATGTACTCCCTGATAGAGCTTGTATGGTTCAGTTCTCGTAGTGTCCGTCGTACCTGATATTCCACATTTTCTGGGGAAAACTACAATCTGATCGCTTCCTTGAGGAGATCTCAAGAATCTATTTGGACCATGTTGGCCTGAATATCCGCATATTTTGTCTGTCGCCATAGTTTTGCATCTCCACCAAGATATATGGTAACTATTGGAACCTTTCTTGCTTTATCTTCGATCGAAGTCGCAAGAAAGTATTGTTCCATATCAAACAAGAAGCTCTAGACTTCTTTTGCATCGCATGCCCCTCCGTAGGTACACGGTTCCAGAATTCTGAGCATAAGAACATACTCATGTGCGGGGGTTTGGCCATTGCCAACTGCACGTTGAAGTACTCATAATTAAGCTCTCAACGCTTCCATTTCATCCTGCAGATCAGACATGATTGCAACATCTTCAGTCATTGTTGTGCAAGCCCTTCGGCTTTCATCCAGTTGGATGGGTAATTCACGAATTTCCATCTATGCCATCTTGACTTTTTCCTCGAGGCCCTCCAGGCATAGCACAACCTAGTAATTGTCTCATCAAGTGCATCTACACGTTGTTTCGTACTCCTCTTTTGAGGATCTACGATTTCTATGGTATTTGATGTAATTTATCCATAGCTTTCTTATTGAGAGTCGTGAGCTGTAGCTCTGATACCAACTTTCACGAGGTATCTTTATTTTTAGCACAAAGAGGGACACCGTGTGACAGTAGTTTACTCCACTAAACTACCTCCCACCTTTTCTCGATCGTTTCGGGACCAAAAAAATTTGATTACAATTTGGAGAGAGCTTGCAACAGAGAATTTAGATGCATTGAAAGTAAATTTATCATTAATTGATGAAAGCGAAAATTACAATGACTGGTATAAGGGGCGAACATCATTAATACCCTCTATAATAGCTTGCGGAACAAAAAGCTAAATGATAGGAGTAGACGTTTAAATGACGAGAAATCATACTAAACGTTTACAAATATCATGGTTATTTTACAACTGAAATAAATTATTACAATGGAAAGGAAAAAACAACTCAAACTGAACTAATATTTACAATGTGCGGGCCGAAGTTGGGAAAACTGCGGCTGCGATTAGGTCAAGAGGCTAAGTAAAGTTATGGTCCTTGCACATAGGGTTGAGGTGGTCACTATGTAATGGGGAAAAATAAAGGTTGAAACCAAATTAAATTGAGATGGACCTCAGCGATGCCTATCATAAAGCAAAATGACTTGAAAACTAAAGTAAATGGGGGTGTAATCCAGGGTAATAGAAATAACAATAATACAAAATGGACAAGGGTAATGAAGATATAGAAGACAGTGTACATCAAAGCAAAGATTTTCAATAGCAAACCAACAATATACATGAAATTTGGGAATAAGCATATGTTGGGCATTCATGTAGACTTTTAAAGATATTTGTTTTTAATTTGAATAATTTCCCAGTCTCATTTCTTGAACCAAGAAATCCATGATATGGGATGGTAGCAGGGAAACACATAAATGTTGACAAATTAGCAAAAGTAACTATCCCTAGGTCAAAACTAAGAGGAGTATATAGGTGTGAGTCTACCAATCTATCTATCTGCATTCCTGCTGTTTTGCCTAGCATCACAACACTTGTATTGCTCTCCCCATTCGAATTGAGTATTAATATACAATAATTGCATATTCTTGAATCTCGAATTAGAAATATCAATCCTATTTATAACCAGAATGCATTTATACACATAAAAGTTACTGATATAAAATTCGCATCTACACATTCGAGAATGATCCTTCTAGCAATTCGGAAAGGCAGGTTTGAGAAATCTACTTAGTTCCCTCATCATAGATAGAACACTTTTCATAGTCAAAGAATCGCTTCTAGAATTGGCTCGTTTGAGAGCACCAATCTTGAAATCTAACTACTCCTTTGAAATTTAGAACAATCAGATTGTTTTAATACTATATTCAGTATTGGGTCTACGTTTGATATTACAATAAAGAGATTGGACGGTAAAGAATTAACCTGGGTGAGTTTAGCATTGAGCAAGCCTTCAGAGTAGGCGCCCTCAGCAGGCGACCTATTCTCTATAGCAAACACATCATCCTTGTACCATAAAAGCAATATGGTTTCGTCGTCCTGTATGATCACGCGCCGTTCTCCCTTCGGCAGCGCCGCCAGAGGCACCACCGGGACCCAGTTGGTATTCCCGGCCGACAATGGCCCCGGCTCTTCCTTTGCCACAGGTGATGATGAAGAGGACACGTCAGTGGCTTTGCACGTGACGATAATTCTACGATGAGCGGAAATGGTGGTGGCGGTGGGTTTTGTGAAGATGAGTGGTGACAGGTGGTGGTGCAGCGGTGGTTTACGGCTGTGGGGTGGAGATGCGACGGTGGTGAAGAGGCTGGTAGTGAGCTTGGGTGCTGCACTGGCCATGAGTTCTTAGAGATAGAGAGAGCGAGAGAAAGAGTGTGTGTGTGTGTGTGTGTGTGTTAAAGAGAGCTTAACTGTGAATTCCATGGCCACAGAAAATTGGATAAAGGAGAGGAAGCTATGGCTCTCAAATAAACACTTCGATCTATTTTTAGAAAGGATAAATTAACCATTGAACTATAGTTTAATTTGCACTTTTATTCTTAACTTTTTTAATCAAAAGTAGACTCATCATTTAACAACGTTACTTTTAAACATGATAATTCCTCGAAGCATGTTTTGAGCGTTATTTCGAAGTCTCAAAGACATTTTTTTGCTGATATTTCCATCTAGATCAACATGTTAATTATAAGATAATATAATCTAATTTAAAATGCTTATAAGTAATATTTTATTCCAATTTTATTATTAAAGATATTCGAATTACAATCAATGTCAATAAACAGCTGAATAATGACATGAATATATGTTGTGTTCTAAAAAAGTAATTGACCCACATTATTCTATCTTTCGTTCTCTTTATATTTCAATCATTTCAATTTTAACATTTGCATCCTTGATACCGCCGCCACAAACCCACCAATTTGTTGTCCAGACTTTGGCGAACACATCCCAGATTTTAAATAAACTCCTAAATCAAAAAAATCACACATACTCGATAAAGATGGAGTCGAATCCTATGAAAATTTGTATCCTTTTTTCATGATATAATACATGAATTAAGGTATATCATGACGAATTCTTCTAAAAAAATTGTCTTCCGTTGATTCGATATAATTCAATCATGTACATAACTGCACTTTAAGTAATGGTTATTGTTACTTAAATTTGAACCCCCATGAACATATGTGCAGCACAGATAATTCGATTATGTATCCCTTTTTATTTCACCATCTTGTTTGCTGTACAGGCTGATATCTACTCCGTTCAACAATTTTTGCAATGTTATAGTAGCAATTTTAAGCTTCAGTCATAACTGGTCTGCCAAGTTTGGGAATTTTTGCAGCAGCCAAGAAACACATCTGATAGCAACCTGGATATACATACAGATGTCAAGAATCAGAGTAGTAAAAGAAAAAGAGCATGTTTGTCTAGATCCTGTTCAAATAGTTCTTGAATTTCAAGAAGTTACCAAAAAAAAGTTAGAAAATGGAAACCACATAGCTGGGAGGAGATTTTGGCTTGTGACTTTTCTTATTTCAAAGAATACTATATTCCATTACAACAAAACCACTCGATCAATATGCCAGTTTATTTCTGTTACCAACAATAAACAATTCCAATCCGGTGCTTTTTAAAAAGTATATGACAGCTTCTGAAATAATATCGTGTGCTCGAATTGATATTAACTTAGGTATATACGGAGGGAATGGCCATATTTAGTTGATTTATTTTTTTATTTTTTGAGCTTTATGGTAATATACTAATGCAGACAGGCAATAAGATGACATTTACCAGAGCTGTCTCTCCAGGCTTGATAGCAGGTTCAACACTGTCTCTCCCATAACTGTGTTATTGAGATTAAGATCAGTATCTCGGCATCAAGTTACAAAATAATAAAATTTAGACAAGAAAGTGGTAAATTTTCACCATGAATATATTTACTCCAGAGACAAACTTATGGCAGAAACGTTGTGGAAAAGAAGAAGAGGAGGAAAAAAAAATTTGAGCAGGTAAAGAAGTTAAGTTATACTAGGAAATAAACCTTTTTAGCTGGTATCCTTGCGCAAAAGCTGATTAATGTATCTTATTCTATCGAACCACTCGATGTTAAAACTTCATCTATTAGAGAAGGAACATGTTTGTTTCTCTAAATTTTGTCTTCTACATGCCCCTTACGTGTAGACCGAATTCATTTTTATCAAAGGCATATTTATAAAATGGTGGCAATGAGACTTGAACTCGTGGCTTTTGTCTGCATATTGCACCACCTCATTCAAAAGCTAAAGCTAGTACAGAGGGGGCATATTTATTTATCAAAAACTCTGGCTTCAACATGTACATACCCAACATTGCAGATAATTTCATAGATTATGGTTGAGCATTGAACTCAAGTCGCAAGAGCATTAATAATAAACTCACATTATTTGTCTCTGGCCGTTTACCACTTCTAACCGATAAAAGCTGCATCCTTTGCTGAAAGGAAAAGTTTTTCCATTCCATTCTATTAAATCATTCATATTATCAGCAAATTTTTGGACCATATGCAAGAGAAGTTAATCGAAAAGCAACTAGAGGAAAAAGAAATTAACTTATTTCAATATTTCTTACCCAAGTGCCAAGTTACCCCAACAGCTGAGGTATCCTCCTCAGATATATCATCAATAGCAAACTGCAAATGGGTGCTGATTGAATCGGTGAATTTCTTGAAGAATTCTAGGATTGCCTGCACAAACAGTTATGGCACATTTGGTAAAGTGGATTAAATCAGAAATGAGAACTAAAATCTTGTCCATTGTACTATCCACTTTAATTTAATACTGCATAGCAAGCATGCACTAGATGTTCAATGCAGAAAAGTAAGGCAAACATTTACTACTGTCAACCAATGGACTGAGAAAGTTTACCACAAGATTAATTTAACCTATCATTGAGTTTATCGGAGAAATATCAACAAATTTCAATGTCAAATCCATTAGGTTCCAAAACCCACAAGAACCTTGTTCATACGAGCCCAATCCTAAGTAGGGAACAAATGAATTAACTGAAATGCTCCAAATTAGAAGAAACGACATAAGTAGAAATCATAGCAGGATATTTATTAAAGAAAATACTAATTCTCAATAGCTTAAAAAGAATTCTAAAATCTTATAATTAAAAGTAATATCCAACTTATCGTTTTCCTTCACTTCACCAGAACTAATGGCATTAGTGAGTGAAAGTATCTACAAAAAGGAAAATTTGTGTATTGTTCTTGTGCATTATTTTATCATTCTAATATCTTGCTATACGATAAATAAAAACTTTGCAGGACTATTTCCTTCACTGTTATATAGTTTTGTTCCAAGTTCACACAGTAGCTCATTTTAGTCACAGTATGTAATAGATTTTTAGTCATTGTCTTTTGTCATCAAATTCAACCGCACTTGCTTGAAAAGTTAAATTAACTGTGCTTCTATAAACCTTTATGCTTTAACCCTAAACCCTAATAGGCATATTTTATATCTAGGACATACTGCTTTATATTTAATGGGGTCTATGACATACTGCTTTATATTTAATGGAGCTCGGAGCAAAGGATCTCAGATATTTGTCCTAGGCCACGTCATTTCACCTATGCCCTAAGGGCGTACTTGTCGATACGTGCACTCTAAATTGTAACAATATTTTCTAAGTACATCTTTGGTTAACTAGTGCAAGAGTACAACTTCAATAGTTTCTTATCCATATCACAGCAGTGTTATCTGCCTCTACATTCTTGTCCACCAGTTTCTATATTCCTACACGCATTAACAGAATTAGTACCTGCCTCCTTATTCTCATATATTCTTCAAGTGATAGTTAATGTATTGGCATGTCCCTTTACTAGGGGTGTCAATTTGGCTCGGAGATCAATAGCTTGGCCCGGCTTGTGGCTCAGTGGAACCAAGCCCCATTTTGGGGAGTTGGCCTGAGCCCATGTGGCTCGTCGGCTCATATCACAGGCTATTTTTGGCCCATGACAAGCCGGGCCTAAAAAAAAAAAAGTTAAAAGCCAGTTATAGGCAGCTAGCTGCTGCCGCAATAGCAAGCATTGCCTGATATTTAATAAAAAAAATAAAAAAATCGTGAGCCAGCTCAGCTCAACAAGGCTTGAGCCAAAAGCTAGGGTCGAGCCTAGATTTTTTAGTTGAGCAATAGCAAGCACTGCCTGATATTTAATAAAAAACAAAAAAAAATCGTGAGCCAGCTCGGCTCAATAAGGCCTTACCCAAAAGCTCGGGTCGAACCTAGATTTTTTAGTCGAGCAAAAGCTCGGGTTAAAAAAAGTTCGAACCATTTTTACTTAAGTCGAACCTGAACCTCAAGTTTTGCCTTGCAAGCCAGCTCGGCTAGTTGACATCCCTACCCTTTACGCACGTTTCCCAATTGTTCCCTAATATCATCATTTTTAAGCCATCGTTTTTCAATTGTTTTCTTCTTTATAGTAACTACTAGGACGGAGGTTTCTTCTATCTAGTTTTTGCCTAGATGTTGCCCATTATGCCTTTGTTTGGTGATGATTAAAATCAGATTTTGATAAAAGTTGAAAAAATATGTGATTGAGAAGTTGTAGATTCCATAAAATGTGTGGTTAAAAGTAATTGTTGACTTTGACTTAAACAATCTTGATTTGAAACAATACCAAACAGGGGCTATATATTTCTCTTCATACAGGAAGAGTCTTGAAATATTGGACTCTTCAGCATAGTTATTCTTCAGGATGATTACATAATGCATATGTGAAGTTCCCTGATATTTCTTTAGCAATGGTGGTGTTCCATATTGATCATGCTTCTGTTAATTTGTGCATTATACTATGATGTTTATGACCCAGAGAAAATAGAAAACCATCTTCATATGTTCAGCTTTATTTATTTATTTTATTATTATTAATTTTTTTTTATACAACATAACTTTCAATGTTCAGAATAAAAGAAAATAAGATACTTTTCCACTGCATAAGCTTGGAAGTTGGAGCATTTCACTATACTTTCTTCCTTTCCAAAAATGAAGAAACAATACCCTCTTCTCCCAATTTTTTTGGGAACTAACTTATCATTTATAAAATAAAGAAATAAAAAATAGTAATTTACTTGAATCATTTTTAATATCAACATCTTGAACTTATGGTAATCATTTAAATTTTAGATGCCTTTTCGTGTGAACTTATATCACGCTTATTCTTCATCTTTTTAATCTTCCAGATAAACCGGAATTAGTGCACTATTAGTAGTTCAGCTATCACTCTAATTTCAACATTTGCTAACAAGCGATGAAAGGCTTTTGAATACATAAGCTCAAAATTATTGCAGTTTGGTATATCCAATCTAGTGTTTACTAATAACGGATTTTGCGTCGAACGCTCATTTGAATGTGCCCCAATAGCTCATAAACAACAGCAACAAGAAGCCAAGTCTTTCTCCAATAAATTTGGACTCTGCTATGTGAATTCTTTATAGTGTCCCCTAGCTCGTTGCCCCAATAGCTCATAGAACGTAATAAGAGGAGCATGCTAGGCCTGGCTTAGATGCTAGAGAAGTCGAGAGAGCATCTTTTTAGCAGTACGACTCTTCATACTGCCCGCATTAAAGCGAGGCCAAACACCCTCTTAGAAATAAACTTATTTTCAGTAACTTTTATAGCCAAAGTGTGTGGATTTACTAACAAGTTACTTTTTTCGTCGTGCTACATGTACATAATGATTATAATTGACGTGGTAAGATATGATTGGATTAAAGTTTCTTCAATCAAATTAAAAAAAAAAA
>CAIGRE010197594.1:0-10141 GCA_903798275.1 Fraxinus angustifolia subsp. syriaca
ATAAAATTTGTATTCAACCATCAATTGCATTTTGTTTAGTAATTCACACTTGCATCGTAATTGATTTAATTCTAGTTAATATTATAGTTTCGGTTAAGGTCGTAGTAAACAGAAATTAATTAAATAAATCTCCGTGAGAACGATATTCGGACTCAAAAAGTCCACTTTATTACTTGTCAACAATCCATACACTTGCGGAAATCCACATTCGAAATATATTTTCGCGTGACAACCATCTTAAAATTTAGTGGCTGTATGCGTAAGAAAAGTATTTTATTGAACACTAATGAATTGATTATATACGAAAATAATAATCAACATATAAAAATTACTCTTAAAATGAGTCAAAAATAAATTGTTCTAATCCCTGTGAACAAATAATACAAGAGGGACGATTAATGGCATGCCTCTTTTATGTTGGTAAGAAACTTGAATTTTTTTTTTTTTTAATCGCAACGAGATCTTCTCGATAAACTCGTTGTATTTTTCTCTTCACAGCAGCGCCTGAATTGGAAGGGGTCCAATTCTCTTGATGTCAAAAAACAAAAAAATGATATTTTGATCAACTTCTTGATTTAAAAGTCAACGGGCCTCTGGTTTTAATTAAACTTGGCTTGAATGTTTTGATAATAAATTAAAGACTAATGATATTCATCATCGTTGATCTGTGCTGTTAAATTAAAGCAATTATTGTTATTTTAAATAAATTGAGATAAATTTTGTATATAGTTTGTTTGTTAGGAGCATCTCGATGAAAAACGATAGAATTAGTTAAAAGGAGCAGAGAATTGGCTAAAATGAAATAATTCAAAACTTGGGGACTAAATTGCAAAGTGATAATAGTTTATTCGGACCTCGTTTTGATGATTGGGGGAGAGGTTGAAGTCAATTAGATGGATTTGGAAGATGGGGGATCAATAAGATACGAAAAATGGACCAAAATAACTATAGAATGAAATTCAGGAACCAAAGTGTAACAAATAGAGAAATGAATAACATCGTGTGCGCACTGGCCAATTCTCTCGCGTGCGCATGAGCCTGGGTGCCATTTATCGTGAGCAAAACAAATGAGCAGTGCGTGCACAATGAATTATATAGCACGCAGGAGGGCAATTTCTATCATTCCTACTTTGATCCAAATTGTTATGGAAATCAAATTAAATCTACTATTTAACCTATAAAGGGCGGCGAGAACAAGACACAACATATCAAAACCCTATGTTTTACCACAAGAAGGAGGCTAGCACAAGATTCAAAGGTAATTAACACAAGAGATTGAAGATACAAAAATCGGACTAAAGATTAAGGAAGAAAAAATTGATTTTTCACTTTCCATTCATTGTTTTCAATTTTAGATGATATTTTTCCAAATTCTTTTGTGTAATTTATATAACAACATGCTAGACTAATTCTTTTCATGTATTGGATGAAAATGAAACATTTTATTATTTATTTTTAATTTAAGATAGTGGTTAGTTAAATTTTTATTTTTCTTGATTAATCTTACATGCGTAATTTTTTTATTTGATTGTTTGATCATCAATTAAATATATATTTTCTTGTTATAGTGCTGAGAAGCTCACAATAAGTCTAAAACATTGTTTGATTAACATACATGCAATAAATATTAGAAATAATGTATCACGTGTGCAATCTTTGATATAATCGTTAAATTTAATGTGTTCTAATCATTCAAATTCGGATTAGGAATGGATTTGGATCGTGGCTAAAATATAATTTTTCTTGAAAAAGAGAATTAATTACAATAGAATTACCGATTGTAAAAAATGCATGAATGAAATTAGCTACGTAATTGAGAATTGAAATAGATAATAATAAGTGAATTCATAATCCAATACACTCATTCCATATAAATATAAAACTCGAATTCTACAAGTTTTCATAGATTAATTTAGAATAATTATCAACCACAAATCTCTTTTGTTGACTCATTTTGAATCTGATTAAAAACTGGTACACTTGAATCTCATAACTCTTAACTCATCAAGTATTACTTATAAACGATCTCCTACCCTTGCGGATTTCGCATGACCATTAAACATCAGTATATGTAGCAACTGCATGATATTAAATGATTTATTCATTTAAATACAAGATCACATATTGATTTATTTAATTGAATGTATAAAGTATAAGCACTTTAATTAGTGTTTTATCACAACTGATGCTAAATAGAATTATTCTAAATTATATGTCGCCTTCTGATGAGCATGTTGACTGAAAATCAACAATAATTGTGATAATTTGCAGTTTGACGTGAGAATAAATTTTTCTAAACCCTCCATCTAATTTTAAAATTTTGTATGTTATCCTAGCATTATGCATACACTTTTTTCCTCGAAAATGGAAAAATAAATTAAAATGTTCCAACCTAAGGCATCGTATTTAAAAATTTTATTAGAATAACTTAGTTAAAATTGGAGTACATAAATATAATTATTTGCAATATCATAACAATAAATAAATCATGAGACTAAAATCATTTCAATATCGAATTTTCATGAATTACTACAATTTATTTATCTAAAAGAAATCTTATATTTCTAACTTTTATTCAACATATTCTAATCTATACATAATTTGGTCATTCTATAGAGAAATTGTTAAACTGTTAATCTAAAGTGTATTCAATGAATACAACTAGTTATGAATGAATTAAGAGGGGTATGAGATGAAATCTTCCATTTTAGTATAGTGTAGCATTTAATTTTTATTCAAATATACTAATACGGTTGGCTGTTTCTAAATATGATAATTGATTTAGAAATGGTTAAACCTTCAAAATTTAAATTGCATTCAATATGCTCTACGTATACAATAGTAGAATAAATCTTACCAAATGGTGAACTAGCCGGTTCAACCTTAATTTGTTCCCGATTTAATCCTTGACACTTTGAAGTGATGCTTAAGCCAATTTTAGAAAAAAATTATTAGAACAATATATCTTAGAACATTTTCAATGCTATAACATAGATTGTACTAAAAAGGATTGCTACACAAGTTAAAATAGATATTGAAATTACGTAGTTTACTAACTAAGTTTGACCTTATGTGCGGAATAATACAATTAACAAGCAACAAGTCACTTTTAATTGTTTCTAGATGGTTAAACAAACAATCAAATTATCCTAAGTTGAATTGGCGCAGTTTATAATAAGAAAGCAATAAATGACACCAATATTGATGACAGAGAAACTTAATTGGGTAAAAATTTCGGGATCAATCCAGTTACTTATAGACAATATAGATTATAACTATTTCCAGCCTAGCAAATTCCAATAGTTCCCCCTATTGTAATTCTTGTAACCTTCAAGATTTGCTGTACCCACCAACTTCACTATCTTCTACAGTTACATGTTGTCTAACTAACACCACTAGACTTCTCGATCTACTTCCTGTAGCTTCCAAGATCTGTTGTCTCTCTCCAACTTCTGGATCTTCTTTAATTGTCTCTTCCAAGTGGACTTTCAAGAATCTCTAATTCTTGTGTTTTTCCTGTGCTTGTAGTCCAACATCTCTCAACCTCCAGCATCCTCTAAAATTCAACTGAGAAAGTATCTTCATAAGGATGTTTAGGAAATAGGTATTTTGAATTTTTGAATTTGATGTTTTCCCAAAGTGTGGTTGAATGATCTCAAGAATAAAAAAGATAAATCACAAAGGAGGAATGTGTTCTTGGATCTCTAAAGAATAATATGAGGCAAAAGAATAATAATCAACCACCACCAATTTCGTGCATAGGCTTAGGTATTTATAGGAGAGAGTAATTAGATTGAATGAGCCCAAAAAAATACTTCAAGAAAGCAAATTAGGATTTTTCGAATCGACCTGTTGCTCGAACGATAAGCGGCGATAGGAGAGTGACGCACTATCGCTCGAGCGAGAGCTCAATGACAAGCGGGCGACAAACATTCTGTTTTTGTCTCTCAAACAGTGTCCATGCGATAGGCTAGCGAAAATGCGACGTTGTGTCTCTTCTCTTTTCATGCTTGAAACTTAGACCTCATAACTCAATTTATACAAATTGCATCCTACGTCCTTGACTTTTACAACACGTTACAAATTAGTGTTTTTGTCCACAGAATTGCCAACACTGAAAACCTAACAAACCCCCACCCCCCCTTTGACATTTTATGACAAAACTATATAATAAATCAAGGAAAACTAAATACAAAACTTAAACTACCCAAACTTTATCAAACTGGTGTCTCTTGCATTCTTTGTTAAACATATTTCCTGAAATTCAAACCTCAAATACTAAGTGTAAAAGCACATGATACAGGAAATGTAACAATTGAAGTTTATAATCATAAATAAACATACTAGTTTAAGACGTGACATTAATGTCAATCGAAATATCAATCGAAACATTAACATCACAAAACAAAAAACTAAAATAGCTTTGCATTATGATATAGAATGCAATGCAATGTCAATTCTCCCTCTTACTGCAAACTCTAAACATATTTATGTAGCATGTAAAATGTATCTATATCTCTCCCCAACAACCCCTAGACATAAAATGCAAATGTCAATGCACTCAAATACTCTCTTCCCCTTTCTATCATAAATGGCGAAGAATTTATTTTTTTAACATTAACAAAAAAATGCAGTCATTAGCATACATAAGTATAATCAATATACAATAAACCTTCCCACATATTCAATTCAAGAGTTATCATAGAGTATATTGTATAAATGACTCATGTGTGTAAAGTGTCACTAATCTTTTGTAAGCATACTCAAAACCTTAATTTTGTGAGAAATGAGATGCTAAACATCACTGCCAATAAATATATTCCTCTACTTAAGAAAGTCAAACCATTTTAAGCAATTATGACCTTTAAATAAAAGCTCATTTTGTATTGATATTTTCTTTTCTCCCATGACTTTTGCGCACACACACACACACATACACACACACACACACATATATATATTCTTCATTAAGCAACTAAAATGACATTTGTAACGAGTTTTAGATCGAATAATCAAGACAGTTGACCATATGCACCAGGTTATGAGATACCCTGCAAGCTTAATTGTTCAAATCAAATAAGCTCCGAAAAACATAAAATATTGAGTTTTTTATTACAAAATATAAACTTGAATTTAGATTTAATAAATAAGATCAATTCATGTTCAAAATCAACTTTCTAACATGTGACTGTCATCCCAAATATCACACACGCAGTAGAGTCCCATTACCAATATCATGATGTGTGCAGTGCAGATGGTACATGGACACACATATACTAAGTACTCTATAAATAACCTAAGTCAGTTATGAAAACTATGTTACATCTCATTGATTAAACACATGCATGATCAAAACTTACAAGTTCAAAAATGTTATATATCATGTTGTAGTAAAAATTTCCATCATTTTTTTTATTTTTTCAAATGTCCATTTTTTTTTTATTTTAAAACATGAATGCACCAATTACACACACAATAATAATAATAATAATAAATGCATGTGATTTCTATATAGAAAAACAAATAAACAAATATAATGCATGCATAAATCAATGACACACAATGATAAAGTTCGAGCATGCATCAAAAATATCTAATCAGTTAGGTATGCAAATGCTCTTACCTTTAAGAGCACCGTGATCTATTTCAACATTTTTCAGATCATTTTTCTTCACCCAAACTTGCCTGGTGATATGAATATTCCTATTTATTTGTGTCATTTACTTCGTCAATCGACTTACTTGATTAGTAAGAAAGTCAATTTGACCAACAAACTCCTGATTCTTATTTCTATTTAAGTTCCAGTTTCTATTTCTATTCAGGAAATGATGACACCTCGGTTTTATGTGTCCTAACTCACCAAAATGAAAACATGTAGGGATAAACTTAGGACTAATGTTATATGGACGCGACCACATGTTATGTGGTTTTAGAAGTACTATCACTATTTTTTTTAAAATCTAGACCTCCCTTATTTTCAATTGATTCACTAATTCCTAAAATGTTATCTAACCTTTCAGAACCACTAGAGAAGATAAGTAGTTGAGATTTAGAATATTCTAAATCGCTCGAAAGGTTTTTTAACTTGCATTTCTAAGGTCTCTTTCTAAGTGGTCAACTCGTTGACTCTCCTAGAGGACTTCTTAAGCTTACTAGTGAGATTCTTAACTTAAGTATCCAAAGATTCATTCATGGATTTCAACTCTCTCAGGATTAAGGTGGATTCCTGAATGTACGTTACGAGTTTCTCGTTTTCCGACTCAAGTTCCGCAACTTTTGTACTTAAGACTTTATTTTTTGTTATAATCTTAATGCTCTCCTCATAGATTCTATTATAAGTCTGATAAATATCTCCCTCACTATTGGAATTATCCACACTATTAGAATCTTCTTCTAAATTCTCTTCACTACTTACATTCTCAGCATTCTCACTATCCCTATCAGATTCATTCCTAATTCTACCAATAAAGGCAATAAGTTTGGAAAGATCCAACTAACTCTTCAATCTTAATTGAATCTAAGCCCTTACTCTCCTATATAGTCGTAACTTTAGGCTTAAACCTTTCAGGTAAGGATCTAAGAACTTTTCTTACAATTTTAGGCTTTGAGATTCTCTCTCCTATGTTGCAATTAGAATTCACTATGTCGTTTAAGCTCCCATAAAACTCATCAAGTATGTCATTTGTAATTTCGAGTTCTTAACGGCCTGATTTCCTTCATGTGTGGTCTATAGAATATCTCAAACTTCTTTGACTACCTCACACATAGACACTCTCCTAAACCCTTCCGGGGATACCACCATAATATGACATGTAAGGCTTTAGTGTTCCAGTTACATTCTTCTAAGTTCGCTCTAGTCCAATTAGCAATAGGAGTGGGGACAACTTCATTATTAATTGTAGAACTAGGGGCAATCTAACCATTAACCACACTTTACCAAATTCGTTCATTCATAGATTTTAGGAAAACTCTCATTCTAACATTCCAATAAGTATAATTATTTCCATCAAAATACGGTGGGATGGATATTGAGTTATTCATCAAGAAATCTAAGACCAGGATTCGAATATGGGCTCTGATACCAATTGAAAATATGTAGTTCGACCCTAAAAACACCTAGAGGGGGTGAATAGATAATTATGCAGAATTAAAATTACTTAATAATTAAATAGCAACAAATCACTATCAATTATTTTTCTAGACAATTAATCATGCAATTCAATTATTCCTATGTTGAAATACCGCAATTATGTAAGCAATAAATTAACACTAGAATTGATCACGGAGAAACCTAAGTGGGTGAAAACTCCGGGCACTTTGCTAGTCAACAATCTACTACAAACGATTTATAACTTACAGTCTACCAGGCTAAACAATGACACGTACTATATGACCTCTTGACTGCAATTCTAACAGTTCTCATGGATTCTATACTCCTGCACCAACTTCCAGCTACAGATTTCAAAGCTTTCCTGGATTGCGCTCTCCTGCAGTAACTCTCAGCTTTGTGAAATCGTCTATCTCATGTGGATTCACAAAGAACACTGCGTTCTTCAACGATTGGAACTCCAGTCACATTCCCTTGATCTTTAGTAACTCTGATAGATATGAAAAAAGTAGGAATTTGGTATTAAGATTATGAATTTGATGTTTTCAATGCCAATAGTCAATAATAGGATGAAGGTTGAAAGCAAAATATATGAAGATGATCTCAAAGGAATGTGTTTCTCTCAATATTCAACCTTGTAAAACCGTTCTGTAGCATTTGAATATTTAAGTTTAGGTTAGGGAATGAATGGGTTTACAAAAAGCCTTTAAAAACGAATTAAAAATTCCCAAATAACATTGTCACTCGGGCGAAGGATAAGCGACGGTCGAGCGACATGTTGTCGCTCGAGCGAAGGTGAGGTGAAGAGCGACAGGCGAGCGATGAAGGTTCTATTTCTGACACTCAAGCCAAGCCTTGGCAACAGTCTAGCGAAATTTCGCACCGTTTTTCCTCTTTTCCCATTCTCGAACCCTAGACCTAAAATATCACAACTTTAACTAATTACATACTACTCCATGACTTTTTAAAATGTATCAACTTCAATCCTTTTTGTTCACAGACTTTCCAATTACATTAATACCTAACAAGTTCTCCCTTTGGCATTCTGTGACAAAATTACAATCTAAGTCAAGGCAATAGTAAAATAAAATTACAGACTCAAAACAACTGACATAACCAAAAATTGTCTTGAACAAATTCTGCATTTCATTTTTCAATACCCGTTTCCTGAAATAGACAACTCAAATACCCAGTGTAAAATATATGTGAAACATTATTAAATATAAAAAGACACTACAAAAAATAATCGATTTCGCGACAAAACAAATGTTGTCGCAAAAATTGAAATTTTGTTGCAAAAGTAATTTAACGACAACAATATGTTTGTTGCGGGTATTATCGCGCTATATGAGTCACGAATTGTATTCAGCGACTTTTTCGCCATTCGTCAAAATAACAAAATCGCGACACTATTTGTTTGACGCAAAAAATACGAAATGAAAACACAATATTTGTAGTCATAATGTCACGCAATGTATATATGTCGCGAAAAAATTAAAGGGCAACAGTGTGTTTGTTTCGAATGTTGAGTAACCAAACTTATTTTGCGACAACTTTCAACCATTACAACGAGAAAGAAGAGTGAGAGGCAGAGACGAGAGAAGAAGCGAAAATTAGGTTAATGTATTTGATTTTGATGAGTGTTTTCTTGGGTTCGGGTGGATCATTTGAAATTTTTTGCAGACGAGAGAAGAAGCGAAAATTAGGGCAAATGGAACTCACATCAGACACGGGTGAGAGTTGAGGGGTTTATTGGATTGAATTTGGGTTTCTTTTACAATCCTTCTAATCTATCATTAGAACCTACGGTATTTGGGTGAGCATTGCAGTCTGTTGCAAAAAAATGTTTTTTCTTGTAACGATTTTTCCCTTTAATTCTAGAATTTTTTGCAACAAATATTTTTTATCGCAAAAAATAGACCATATTGCATCACAAGCACTTTGTTGCAAGAAAATAAAAGTTTGTCGCCATAAGTTTTCCAACAAAATATTTTGGCACATTGCTTTCCCGTATTTTTGGTGACATTTTTTATTACTTGTCGTAACTTCTCACATTTTACGACAACTTTTTATGTCGCCGTATATTTTTTTGTACTTATTTTTTTATCACAATATTCGCGACATATTTTAAAAATGTGCCGCGTTAAGTTACTTATTACGACAACTTTTTATATGTCGCGAAAAATCTTGTCGCCAAATCATAATTTTGTTGTAGTGAGAGTTCAAGCAATTCATAGTGTAAAAGTAATTTAAGTAGTTAACTCACAATGCATCTTTTCATTTTCATATCATACGTTAAATTTAAGACATAGTATCAATGCAACTCAACGTACCAGAACGAAATATTGATACTACAAAACATCAAAACTTAATCTAGCAATACTGAATCAAAATATCATGTTAATGCAATAAGCGATAAAGTGTCTTTTTTTCTTTTTCACAACACACTTCTTTTGTTTCTACTCCCCTTTTTGTCACAAAATAACAAGGGACCAAGAAATAAAATAACCCAACAGATATTATTTAAAAAATTTACTCTTCAATGCAACATAGGATTATGTCAATTACGTGACAAGGAAAAGAATAGACATTATCAATATGACGGTTTAGATGTAGAAGCCCTCTAAACGGAGTGAATCGCCATAATTTGATATTTATGTCACTCTCTCTTCCCCCCCTCTAATTATTATCTTTTTCTTTTCTATTAGATATGCATTTGAAGGAATGTGAATTATAGATGAAACTTATTGGAGATAAATTTTAATTAGACCGTCTATTCATTAGATATTATATCTTGAGATTGAAAATTTCTCTGCATATACCACTTCTATTGCAATTCCTGAAATACATTGGAAAAAGAAATATATTTTAGTAGTCCCACCCACTCATTTCCATTATGAGTCGTGCTACATGAACACCTCGGTTGACACCTTAGATGACTGAACACACATACCTTAGGGGTCGGCATTATTTTATTCACGCACAATGTGAGGATCGATCATCCGACGCGTCAAAACATTTTCGGGTAAAGTG
>CAIGRE010197614.1:0-14997 GCA_903798275.1 Fraxinus angustifolia subsp. syriaca
ATTAATTACAGAGAGCGTAGCATCAATGAGTATTGCAAACAGAACTTAGTAAAATTATTGTCTTCCAGTGGCTAGTTCCCAAATCAGAAAAGAATAATCCACAAAACAAAAACGGGAGGACAAAAGACTCCTGTAAATTAAAATCCAAGGAGAAGGCTGAGAAATGATACACATATATAACAGCATTGGAGATAAAAAAGATTATGATAAGGTCGCTTACAGCTGCATATTTAGGTCTACGGTTGGATCGGCCGGTGCCTTATCAAAAGCCATTTTCAAATTTTGATCCAAGTAGTATCTGAAGGAAAAATCGCATAAAATGTGGATATGGTATTAAGATCATCTGAAACTAAAGACTACTCAATTCCATATCAAAATTTAATTGTTACTGCCAAAATATGGTACTGACCGTGTACAGAAGCCACGAGTCGAAAAGACAACTTGCATAGTTGCAGCCAAATAACAACTGAAGGGGTAACAGTTTTGAGTGTAAGAAAGAAAAAATAGCACACGAGTGCAGTAGCACGACTTTCGGAAACTAAAAATACCTGTTGCCAAGATTCACAAGTCCTGTATAACCTGGTCCAAATAGCGGTTCTACCTCCTGTCCGCTTTCTTGAATACGGTTCCAGTCGAAGTTGGTGTTTTGATCGAGTTCCTTCTCGGCAGTTGTCATCTCAGTCTGAAACATTAACCACCATGATACTCATTACCGCTTGATGTTGATGACGATGACTACAACAACGACAACAAATAAAGGACAGGCACTGCTATTTTGTTGAAGTAGCAAAGATATGATAGTGTCAGAATGAAGACAACACTAAACAATAAAGAAATCCCCTTGAAGATTTTATCAGACTTTAAACAAATTAGAATTGAGTGAAAAAAGAAAAGTGTCTGACCACTTAGCGAACAAACTCAATGCGTTCACATCTCTTTTTTGAATTGGGATATTACCAGTTTATCACAAAAGGTGACCATGAATCATAAAGAATCTGGTCACTTACTCTTGAACTTAAATATAATTGATAATAAATAAAAATTAGAACTCCAAAAAAATTAAGAAATCTTATCAGGAATCCAAACACAAGTCGTACACTTAACTTAAAAGAAACTCGAAGTGACAAGAGAAACGAATAGCTTATCCAGAAAAAAAAAATAGAGGGACAGAACGGGTGAAATGGATAGCTTTGAAGAAAAAAGTTTTGTGCAAGGCGTTGATCAACCTAATCGTTAGAAAGTGTACCCACGTATTTATTTAAATTTAAAAATACTTGCCCCTTCACAGTTTTTCTTATCTATGCAGTGAGAACTCACAATTGGTCAAAGAAATTTGTTACAGATTGCTAGGGGATAAATATATAAGCAAGTTCTAAACAGTACTGACTGAAAACAGAATAGAACATGCATTTGACAGAGAAACATAATACACATGTCAAAGGTTCTAGTCACAAACCTTTTGTAAGGAAGAAAAATCAATGCCAAAATGGAGTAGATGCTGTGCTAGAAGTGGATCCTCAACACCTTCATCCTCGTCGTAAGAGTAAACATCTGAGCTGCCAAATTTGGATTTCATGATTGTATTTGAACAATATAATAGTAGAAATTAACATATTCAAACACTAAAAAAAGTAATCTAGGAATTGAATTTCACAGTACCGCAATACATGCAGATCGCTAAATCCTAAAACCAAATTACAGTTACTTTTTTCACCAAAGAATAATAAAGCACCAAAATTGCAGCACATCAATGGAGGAACTGCCACTATCATAATATTTCCCAGAGATAATGCTGATAAAGTGCAAACAATCATCACAGCATCTCATATACGTACAACCAAAATCCAATTCAATTCAGTTTTCTCTCTTCCATGCACATTTTTACAGCTAATATCTCACATACACCAATAGAAGAGGAATAAGGAAACTTGAGATAGATTTTGATGAATTTGACTTTTTGTATTGCGTCATTTGAAAGTTTATCTATCTCCCTACACTAAGTGGTGTGTTTCTCTATGTAGTAAATGACCCTTCTGTTCATTTTAGGAAATATAGGAGCGATCCTAGTCTGTAGCATGTAACAGAAAATTGACACTACAAGAAAATTTCAGATAATATGCATAATAATTGGAACACCGACACTTTCCTGTAAAAATCACTAGCAAAGAACAGAATAAATAATGAGCAGGATAGAAAATAATCATTTGAACTATAATAAAAAGGAGGGCAATACCTGCTGCCTCTAAATCAGCCGTTATAGTTCCAAGCTTTACAGCCAGAGGGTAACCAGAGACGTTGTAATGGTTAACGGCATGGTCGTTGCCTCCACTTCCATCCCAATTACTTCTACCACAGAGTATTGATCCATCAGTCAAATTCAGCCAAAGATTATCAGTTTTATCACATTTCTCACACTTCCAACCAGATGGGGGAACAATCACCCCGTTATCAAGCTGTTTCAAATCCATTGCATGTTTACTAACAAGCTTCTTATCAGCAGTCCAAGCAGAAATTTGCTCTTTTCTCTCGGCCCCAGCAGCCATTATAACAGCATCAACAGCCAATCTGACCTGAAAATACAAATAAAAGAGACATTCTAGGACCGACTCTTGATCTTATAGGCCTGTTTACATATAATAATACCACCTTCTCTGGCAACTCTACAGATGGAAAGGGGAGAGTGACGTAGTTCGGCAAAATAACTATTTCATAGCTAACTTCATATTCAGGTTCATTGTTGTCAAATCCTCCTTCAATACCTACAAACAAAAAATGAGAGAAGTTCAACAAATGTACAACTATGAGAATGTGAACAAGAAGAATTGCAAAATACTAGCTGGGAGCCACTTAAGAAAAGTAATTACCGAGTCCGACAAAAAATTAAAAAGGTAACAAGCAGTCTTAACACTAAATCTAACAGAAAATCCTTAACCAGCCAGGTATCCTAAACTACGGGGGACACTATACACATCCCATAGTTGATGATTGATGAAGGATGCTAGAAAATAATGTGCTCAGTTTTTCCACCACTCCTTTTCAGCCAATGCTTCTTTCCTTGTTTCTTGGATTAGCACTCGGTCAGTGTTCTGAAACGCGTAATGCTTGGCGATGTGTGGAGGCCAAGCTATGGACTATTCAAGCTTAAACGAGGCATATGTGAAAAAAAGAGTGAAAATACATTTTTTTTAAATTTTAATATTATTTTAATTTTTAACCAATCAAAAAATCAATTAATAATTAAAAATAATATGTATCAAACAACATTTAAGTTTAAACTTAAAAGAATTGTAAAAAATACAAAAGATAATAATGCGCACTTAGACACACATAATGGCGCCTAGACACGCATTAGCGGTCAACAGGCTAAATAAAGTGCCAAGCCACCTGGCTTGGTCGGTGTTTCCGCCGCACTTTGCGCGCCTTTTTGAACACTACACTCGATGAGATTATACTCTTATTTCTACCACTTGGCAGGTTCTAAAATGTGCAAATTAACAGCTTGCGTCAAGTTACAACACCACATCAAATTCAGTCAAGGATATCTAGGAGCTATTAAAGTGGCACATTTACAATTTTGGTTTTCTTTCTTGCAAAGCAGAGAAGGTTGTAGAGCAAACATTAAAAATAGTCATTGCCCATAAGATGAAAGCACTTAACTCAATACCTATAGCCAGGAGAGTTGGTTTTTTGGAAGGCCTGTCCTCGGAAACTGGCTTTATTGTCTCCTTAATATGCAGATAAACTGGGTTTCCAGTCTTCTCATAGTTCCAACCTACATAATCCTTACCAAATGCAAGAAAAGAATTCATATCCACAAACAGTCCACCCTCTGATTTCTGCAAAATCAATATGAAGCTATAAATAAATAACATTAACCAAAACGCCAAGTTAAGCTACTAAAATTACAGTCACAGTAGTCCACAATAACAATAAATTCATAAATTCCAGCGTTATCAGCATCAAATAATTATAAAGTCGGTATGAATATTAGTTCGAAAATTAAAAAATAAGTGTGAATAAATACTGGCGTCTCGAAAGAAACACAGCATTCTTGCTTGTAGATGCGATTTGTCGGTTCTGGTATCCGAACCCGCGATAGATACGATCGGAGCAGCTCCATCAGAAGTTTAGGTTTCAATGGGGAAAGGGCTATGAAGGGAGAAGATTGATGAGGTATATATTCTTTGCCCTAACGTTTAGCAAAAGCAAAGAAAATCTCTTGAAATGGTTTTGCTTTAAAGTCGGTCTACTCACTCTCACTGACTTCTGTTGCTGACCTTAAAGTCGCGTTTTGGAACTGGACTTTGGTTTAAATGGTAGTCGCGTGTTACGGAATCAAAAACGTGTTCTGTATGTGGACATTATTTTATGAAAATCTCGTAGAAATTACTGTGACAATGTCGATCAAAATCGTACGGTGGAAGGAGAGAAAAAAAAACAGAATAATTAATGATTATATTAAAATTTAAAAAAAATGCCAATAATGTTGTCGAGTAAGTAATTAAATCTTAACTAAAATAGTACAGCTACTAATTTTATAACCTTTCTAATTTCAAGGGAGCCTAACAAGAGCAAATCACAATTCAACACCAATTCGAATGGCCCACAATTGCAGTACTCGAGATTACTATTTTCCATGATTTTCGACCAATATGCAATCAACGCATAAGATTTACTATGATTCCCAGTTCTTTTACTCGTCGTCTGCATCCTTAATGTCATTATACCTTATTCTAGTAACGGTTCGATTACACAAACCGTCATAGTACTTATTTTGCCTTTTGGACACCGTTAAGTGAGATGAGCCTTTTCATTCGCATTCAAAAAGTCTTCTCTTATTCAATTGACAGGAATTAGAAGTCGGCCTCTCTTTTTTATTTGTATCACTTTCGTAGAGCATATTTTGTATCGCCAACTTTTCCTGCGAAACTACTCTTTCTCCAGCCCACTTTAAAAACTCGTTCATGAATTCTACTAGCAATGGAGGCGGTGTCTCCGGGCAATGATCCACACACATTCTTTTTATATATTTATGTCGCTCATTCTGCAACTGAAAGCAATGCACTCCATTTATTACGGGGTTTATCGATACCCTTCATATCTTTCAATGTTAATTTCCTCATCACAATCTTGTTTTCTACAAATCAATGAAAATATGTAATACGAAAATATGAAGAAACGAGTTTACAAAAGAATGTCTTGTAACTAAGAATAATGAGAATCATATATTTACTTTTATATACATATAATAGTCTGACACCACGAAGCCTGTGAACAAGAGATGCCAAAATAGTGTTGGAATTGCGATGCCTCTAAGACAATAAACAGACTTACCAGTCAGATTATTTTGATATATTACGATAAAGAGATTCTCAATAAATGTCCAGAGCAATTTAGCTTCAAATTTAGGTTAATTACCATAATCGTCACTGAACTTTATCTACGATTTCCACCATGTCACCAAACTTTGAGTTAATTACCCCATTCGTCATTGAACTTTACCTAAAGTTTCCACCAGGTCATTGAACTTTAAAAACTATGCGGTTAGTAGGTTAATCACCATAATTGTCATTGAACTTTACCTACAATTTCCACCAGGTCAGTGAACTTTATACATTTTATGTGGTTAGTCACTGAACTTTCAAAATTAAAAACCCATCCATCACCAAAAATTCCATATCACTTACAAACGTGCCACGTAAGATATTATGTTAGCCACATCATCAATTCCGTCGAGTTTTTTAACGGAAGTTAATTCAGTGATGGATGGGGTTGCAATTTCAAAAGTTCAGTGACTAATTGCGTAGTTTTTAAAGTTCAGTGACCTGGTGAAAACTTTTGATAAAGTTCAGTGACTAATAGGGTAATTAACCCCAAAAAATAGGCATAAGGTTTCACAACAGCAACATGAAATACTTCGATGGAACGAGAAGCAGAGTTTCTTCGACAGTTGAGACAGGATAGAGTTTCGAGAAAAGGCAAGATAGGCTTTTCTTTTGCGGTTGAGACAAGATGGCGTGTTTCATTTGGCTAATCAAAACGTTGACGGTTGTAGAGAGGAAGGAAAAGAACAAGAAAAAGGCTAAGACACGGTGCCATCAAGTGGGCACAATTCTTGCTCGGCTAATACGGCTCAACTTGTAACTAGAAAATGGCTTATGACCAGTTACACAAAACCCTCTCTTTTATATGTGTGTGTGTATAAACACACGATCTCACGTTTTATTCTATGTCCTATATTGATGCAAGTTGGAGTCCAAATTAATTAAGTTCATTGTCATATAGAAAGGATAATGTAGCATGTGTCATATTATGATTCTAGTTCTGATTGTATTAGGATGTAAAAAAAGATAAATATTTAACTCAATAGATATTTCTCACAAATTCTAAAGTATACTCTTGATTGAATCTTGGTTATCAGTGGTGACCACGTGTAAGTTGTCATTAAGACCCGTAAACCTATAAAAGCGTGAAAAAAAAACTAAAAATAATAATAATACATTTGGCCTTTAACAAGATTTTACTACGCCCCATGTTTTACTCTCATTCTTTAAGATTCATTTTTTCAAACTCATTTTCAATCACACATTATTCCACTAAAATAATTTTGCACGTAAATTCAATATTTTTCTTGCATTTTAATCATACATTCATTAAATTAAAAAAAAAAACTCACTTTTCAAAAAAGAAAAAGGGTCTAAAAAGGAGCTACATATAAATGTGACAGACAAATTAAAACTCATGCTACCTTAGGCATGTAAGAGGGTCCATCTTCGTTATCTACACTAGTAAGTCACTGTTTAATACACATTAAAATTTTCATTTTCATTCTTATACTCATTTTTAACCACATATTTTCAATAAAATAATATTTTTCATCACATCAATAACTTTTCATTTTTTTCAACTATGCATTATCCATCAATCTACTATTTCAAAATACATTTTTTCAAAATAATGTGGCTCAAACACGCCCTAATACTATAATACTATGATGTTGACTAGTGTTCAAGTAGATTTCATTGTAGAATGTTGAATCAAGGAATGTGTATTATGAATGAAGAGCTTTGAAATTCTGCATGACATTTGAAAGTAGTTATAATTGGAATTTTGTTATATCCAACGCTGAGAAATATCTAATTATATTTCCGTAGTGTAAATGCTATAGTTTGATATGCATGTAACTTGAGGGTAAAACTTTGCAAAGTTTATACAATATTATGTTTCTTGCTTTGAAGGGGCAAAATTTAAATTCCAGGAAAAAAATAGGTGTAAATCACTACAGATCATAAATTTGAGGCATGATTTTTAATTTTTGTGATTCTATGATGTAAAATGGGAAATTGAGATATTTCCAAGGTGTAAACTGAAAATATTGGGCATATTTAAATCATCTTATTTCATGTACATTATGCACACCAAAAATGTTATTTGTACCAAGTTCCTTAACAAAAGTGGTTTACAAAGTGACGTATAGGGTGGAGATCAAATGACAGTGGACGGTTGTGATTTTAATTATACAATAAATTGAGGGTGCCAAAATGTGAAATATTTGTGGGAAAAAGAAAAATGAACTGCAAAATCCTCAAACCATTTTCTCTCTCTCCATTTCTCCTAAATTAATCTCTTCGTCCAAACTCATTTCCTCCCAATTTGATTGGAACAATCCAAAATCCATTGCGCGGTTGATGAGGCAATACAGAGGCAGAAAGTAGGCGGCATACTCTTCATCTTCTCTATATATAGAGGGCAGAAATTGGACGGCGAGATTAGGCAAAAAATCTCGACGAATTCGCGTGTTCTCCACCCCAACCATATGTGCTATAAATTTGTTGTAACTTGTTTGGATTGAAACTTTGAACTGAAGTCATAGCACTGAAATATTGAGAATTTTGAAAAGCCCAATTGGATACTATTGATTTGTTGGTAGTTTTGTGCTCTGTGTGAAGAAGGTCGATGGGAAAAAAGGAAATCTTCAGCGTGAAATTAAGAGATGTGAACTTTAAAAAATCATAAACTACGAAATTGAAGAATCATAAACTGGACAAATAGAGTTTTTGTTGTTCAATTGAAGAAATCATAAAATACGAAATTGAGGTGTGAACTTGCTCCTAAATATATGACATTTTAAAAGTAGTTGTATCTGAAGAGTATGTTCAACTCACATATATGGTGTATTTTTTGGATTGACTTTATATTATTTTTGAGAACATTAATTATTTGGTTCAATGAATGTGATCTCAAGAAAACATCAGTATATGTTTTGACATGTCACTGCGTGCTTATCATGGGAACCAAATGAGCTACATAGAATGCAATCTTTTACAACACATGTTTTTCTTATTAGTGGTAGAATCAAGTAGGAAAACGAACATCTATTTTCAGTATCTTTTCATATGTGCCTTTGTAGATGTTGTAAACTATAACACAATGGAAAGAAATTTGAAATACAGTTGCTAAAACATCACCTGTATAGCTTATATGTTTTGTATATGATAAGTATGCCTATAGTTTAAACTCCTCAACCTTTTGGATATGAATAAACTCCTCAGCCTTTTGCAGGATCAACCAAATATGAAAGACGTTTTGTCTGTCGATTCCGAAAATGAGAATATGGAGGATAATGTGAATGTTTTGGAAGATGAAACAATAGGAGGAGATGGAATCACCGTGCCTGAAGTTGGTATGCAGTTTAATGATGAAAAAAAGTATATGATTTTTATATAAGATATGCTTATGTTGTAGGTTTTTCAGTTAGGAAAAGAGTTCGACGAGGGATGATGACGGTGTTTTGAGATTTGTCACGTTGACATGTAGTAGGGAGGGACGAAGAATTGGTACTACAAGCACTTCTTTGAAGCCGCGACAAACAATTCAGACGGGTTGTAAAGTTAGGAGCTCTGCATCTTTAGATATACATGGTTACTGGAAAATTAATATGGTCCACCTTAACCATAATTATAAGACGAGTCATACTAAGTCTAGGTTGTATCAATGCAACGGAGATATGAGTGCATACGTGAAACGAAAGCTCGAAGTGAATGATGTAGCACAAATACCATTGCATAAAAGTTTTAACTCTGCAGTTGTTGAGGCCGGTGGCTATAAGAATATGACTTGTGTTGAAAATGATTATCGAAATTATATCGAACAAGTGAGACGGCTAAGACCTGGTGAGGGTGACGCAGCTGCATACAACCTTACTTTTCTGAAATACAATCCCGCTGCTTTGGATTTTACTTTAGTATTGACTTGGATGATGATTCACGCTTGAAAAATGTCTTATGGGTTGACAATTAGTGTAGTCATATAAGGAGTTCGGGAACGTTGTGACATTTGATACAACCTACTTTACTAATAAGTAGGCTATACCCTTCGCCTCTTTTGTTGGCGTAGATCATCACGGACAATCAACAATGCTTGGTTGTGGTTTGCTATCGAATGAGACCATAGATACATTTGTGTGGTTGTTCAAGACATGGTTGAAGTGCATGTATGGCCAAGCTCCGCAGGGAATAATTACTGATCAAGACAGAGCGATGCAAAATGCAATTGAGATAGTTTTTCCGAATACAAAACATAGATGGTGTCTTTGGCACATATTGAAAAAATTACCAGAAAAGTTTGGATATCATGTAGATAAGACTTTGATCTTTTCGGCTATACATGTATTGGTTTATGATTCAAACAATTTGTCGAAGAATTTGAGGACGGTTGGAAAGTGATGGTCGTTATGTATGACTTACGCGATAACGCTTGGTTGTCCAGATTGTACGAAAATAGAGGTTGTTGGGTGCCATGTTTTTTGAAAACAACTTTCTGGGTTAGTATGTCACAACGCAAAGAAATGAAAGTATGAACGTCTTTTTCGACGGTTATGTGCATTCGAAGATATCGTTGAAGTAGTTCATCGAACAGTACGAGCCAGCCCTGCGAAATAAGGTAGAAAAGGAATTTCAGGCTGATTTAAAGTCTTTCTCTCAAATGATACCATGTGCGACCACATACGAAATGGAAAAGCAATATCATGAATTGTACACCCTTTCAAAGTTCAGGGAAGTTTAGGTCGAGTTTACATGGAAGGTTTAATGTGACTTCATCTCTACTTCAGAAGGACATCTGGGGACAACATATCAAGTACGTGATGACGTCGTTTGTGCTGATCGATGATGGAGGAAAAAAACTCAGGTGTCATTTAATAGAGAGAATTGTAAAATTTGCAATTGTCACCCGTTCGAATTCCGAGGTATAGTATGTAGGCACGCGATTGTAATGTTGATATGTAACGAGGTTACCGTGATGCCAGATTGGTATATACTATGCCAATGGAGGAGGGATGTTAGTAGAGCACACATGCCGGTCGCCGTGAATTATGCCGATATGGTTAGTACTCTTGGACAATTAAGGTAGACCTTGCAGCGGATGATGAAGGGAGGTATCGTGCTATCATGGATTTGATACAACTTCAAAATAAAGAGCTTAGGTTGACGAAGTCGAGTTCCGATAGTAATACCAATTTATAGTGTGTTGCATCTCAAAATCAAAGTAGTGGGACTGTGAGAGATTCGATATCGTCTAAGAAAAATGGAGCCCTAAAGACAAAATGGACGAGGCCCATTGGAGGCGAGCGCTAAGAAATCAAATGTATATTCGTATAAATCAACGTTTTTTTTTTCACTACACTTTATACAATAATACCAATTTCGTTCTGGTGTACATGCAAGTGCGATCGAATAACATAACAGGAAAGGTTTCGCCACCTCATCAACAAGAATATTCAATGCCAACGCTAGTGCCAATACCAATGCCAATGCCTATGTCGTACTCGTTTTCGCAACTCCTAATGGTAATTATATTAATTTCACGATTTTATGCACTTTTTTGTATAATTAATGCCAACAATATGATGTAGGGTCACTATATGAGCCAGGTGTTTACACAAGTGTCATCGTCTACGTTCATCCCTACTATAATGACAAATGTGTTTCTGAATTCACAAGACACGTATATATTTTAATCACAACAATTAAAATTGACAACTAATCAACTCTTATTAATTTCAATTCACATGTCAGGTAACGAGAACCCATACAACGATCCACATTTACTACATCATGGTGGCTCCATTTAAGTTTGAGGCAAACATCGTAGCAAAGCGTCATCTGATGGAGCAAAATACAGCGTCTTCAAGAGATTTGTTGTATGAAATTTTCAACTTAGTTGAACGAAGAGTTCGAAATGTATATTTTGTGATTTACTTGCTTTCAGTGTAAGTTATGAACTTCATATTATGATACCAAATACTAGATTTAAATTAGATTTCAATAGTTATATTAGACATGAATTTATCATTTTAATAATTGTTATTCACAAGGAGTTCTTGAGTTTATGAATAGGGTGTAGAATTTTAGTGTACTCAGACTACTATTGATGTATTAAATACTAATATCTTTTCTCATTTAAACTCTTCCTATACTCCCCCTTTTCTTCTCTTCTTCTTCCCTATATCTCTACATCACGATGACACCCCTAGACGTGGCACAGAATATTACAATAGAAAGTCATAAAATAGAATCTATATTTGAACTAATCGCTAATCTTTACGTGGGGTTCCCACTTTGAGAAGAATTTAGAATCACTATGTACAACAACAATAAAAAATCCAGTAAATAGTGTTATTCTGTGTTTAAAAAGCCAATATTTCCTACCGTTTACGAACAAAAGTTAGAAATTTAAAGCTGCACAATATGTATCATATGAAAATATGAGATGTGTGCAGTATTAACAGCACAGACATGAGACATGTCAATATTACAATGTAGGGACCACTCCAAGTTTCTCCTCTTCAATTTCACCAATGTAAAGGTATATTTTACTTCCAAAAATCATTTGGCTGAAACTTCATCACCTTATTCAAGTAAGTCAAATGTTATAATAGCAATAAAGTAGATATTATAATTTCACAAACTTCCAAGGTACGTGAAGTAAAAAATTTACTTCGACCAAAATGTACCAATTGACTGCACTACACTAATCGACCAAATTCATACTTACGACATGTTGTTAGTTAACACAACATGACAATTTTGCCATAAACAACTAATCAAGTCGTGTCTATTCCCTTCAGTTTCCCTTTGGCAGATAGTTTTTCTTGGCGGACCGTCACATTCACAGTCATAGAAATCAAGAGCTCTTCTTCGTTATTTAGTCAAACTTGAGATTGGAACATTCGTGTTATATCTTCAACTTCTTCATTCGCTGCTAGTTTAGCCCTAGTATCGCTAATTCACATATTACTTCTCCAACCCACACTTCACACTGCAACATTTGAAGAATTTGTCTTTGTTAATAGTGTCCCTTTCAACCTCGAAAAACTTCTGAAATCCATGCACAAAAAGTGGACATCGACGTTTTATCGAGTAATCACCGAAAAGTGTCCCACGCTCCCTCAACCGTGACAAACTCTAGAGTTCTTTCCTGGTATTCTATGTTCATGAATCAAACCAATTTACATACTCAGTCTAGCAACTGTCAAACTAAAAAAACAAAAACTACAACATCTATGTGAAATGTTCAAGGAACAAAGCGTTGGAAACTTTAGCATCTCTGTCACCATTCAATTCACAGAAATTTAAAAAAAAAAACAATCAGCTCAGGCATCAATTTCCTTGTAACAGGGAGTAAAAAAAATTGGAATTCAATCACAGTCATTGGTGTACTGAAATCAAAACATCTCACATTACTAACAGCAAATAACGTCACTTTGTCAATTAGCTAAGCCATCAATCCGCGAAGCACGGAAATGAAATAACAAAATTCGAATTTTATTGTAAAATTTAACAGCAAATGACCAATCTACACAATGAGAACTAAGAAGTTAGCGGTAATAGAACAATTCAGAGACAAGATTTGTCGATCGATTTTGTGGTGGTATTCAACTGTCTTTGACACGGCGTTGGATTTCAAAATGGTGCGGAGCTGGGCCAAACTACACTGCTAGAGTTGACAAGCTGCCGGAGGTGGGGATGACGCCATACCTAAGTGGCTACCGGAGGTTTGTGATTTGGGAGGAAGGGTTTGGTTTCAATTGATTTTGGGAAAATGGGAGGAGATAGAACGATGTTGGGTTTTTTAATTTTTTTAGGTTTTTTTAAATTGATGTCACATCACTTTGTCAACTTTTTTTGTCAATGAACTTTGTACATGTAGCGCGGTCGCACTGCACACTCCATTAGCTTTCTTCCAGCTTCTCAATCACCAAATCACAGAAAAAAGCTTTGAAAAGAAAAATGGCGACATGGACGGCCACGACTCGTCAAACCTCGAATCTGACTCGACGCTCCGTTCCCAAGTCCTGGCAACCTTATCAAGCGGTGCGGTCTCGCTAGTGGCAGTGGTAATTTGTGCAATTTTCACTATGCATCATTTTTATTCAAAATTAATGCCTAATGTTGCTGAGAGAAGTAAGAAATTGATTATTTTATTTCCTATTAGTGTGACTAATTGATTCATTTTTAATTCTTGTGTTTGTAATCCAGATCATCACGGACCTCCAAAAGTTAGGGGATGTTCTTTTTGTCGTTTTCGATTTTTCAAAGCAGTGAACCCTTGTTAACTTACCTATTTTCAAAAAACACTTTCCAAAAACAAGTTTAAAATTTACAAAGAAAACCAAAATGTCAAAAATGTCGTTTTTGGTGTTTTCAGTTAAAACTTTCAAAATGCGTTTTAGGTTTTTTCGGTTTAGCCACCAACAACCACCGCCATCGCCCCCCGCACCACACCACCACGCTAATGACCCAAAATCATCACACATCACCACGCCACCAACCCAAAAACACCACATCCCACCACACCACCGACCTAAAAACCACCGCACACCACCACTGCGAGACGACGGAGAATCTTAAAATGAATACTCAAAATACAAAATTCAAAATGAATTCAAAACAAAAAACTGAAATGTGAAGAGAACAACCCCTTAATTTTTGGGAGGATCCGATGCGCCCGTCGACGTGGAAAGAAGAGCACGTACATTTCTATTTTTTCTCTCTCTTTTATTATCTCGATTTCTTTGCTGTTGTGACTTCCTTACTATTTCTTTTGACTTAATTGAATGTTTTACATTAAGTGAAATTTATGCTTTTAATTAAGCCGATGGCTTATGAGATTGTTTGATATTGTTCAAATTGTAAGCTAATTCCGTAAGAATCCTAATGAACGTGAAGCAATCAAGATCATCAACATTGGCGTTTAAAGCCAATCCTTTTGAACCCATGACCTTAGCTTAGGAAACACCAATTCCTAACCAAATTTAATGGTGGTGGTTTGTTGAATGGCAAACTAGAGGATTGAGGATATTCTGTTCAAGACCAATTAAAATTTATCATTATAGATGAATCTCCTCTTTCTTGAGTTTTTCATAAAAGAGAATCATTTTAAATGCTTATTCTGATAAAATTATCGGTTCTTGAAATTATAATGCGATAGAAATGAGTGGTGGATAAATAGATAATAGTTGTGGTTCCTATAAAATTTCTTGTTAAAATCAATGTTTGACTTTGACCATTCAACTTTTTAAGAGAACTATAATGTTTCTATAACTTGGACTAAGATGCACAATGGGTGCAAATGTGAAGTCATTGTCTGCTTGACTAGAGCCTGTGTTCTTGTGCAGTTTGTGATTGTCTCTCTCACTGGATGGGACTTACTCTTTTTTGGAGGTTACAAATTCTTAAGCAAGAAAGAGAAGAAAGAAGAGGTATAACTATAATGCTGCCAATACACTTGCTATTTTATTCGAAAACTGTCATTCTCATTCTTGGCGTGATTCTACGTTTGGACATGTCTCCATCATCATAATAGCACACATATGTTTTTTTTTTTTTTGAAGGGTTTTGATTTTCTTTTGATGACATACGTATCGTTATTCTATTTCAGCATGATATCGTCATGATTTGCTTTTCCCGTCTAGGCAGAAAGTTGAAGGGGCTCACT
>CAIGRE010197617.1:0-10182 GCA_903798275.1 Fraxinus angustifolia subsp. syriaca
GGGATTTTACTAGCTCATGGTCTAGGATTTTCAGCGATTAAGGTAGAATCTGATTCTACAGTAGCTATTTACTGCATCACTAGAGGAGGAAGACTTTAGGCTATTCAGGGCATACTCAGACGTATTATAGATATCATATCCTTCGACAGATATACAATTTCTCACATTTATAGAGAAGGAAATCAGGTTGCTGATGCTCTTGCTGCGGAGAGTTGGGATCATCGACGATACCAAATATATGGACCACGTAACCTACCACGACATATCAGGGCACTAGTACAAATTGACAGACATGGATTGCCCAGTGTCAGAGTTTAATTTTAATTTTATTTCCAATTTTTTTTTTGGCCTAGATTTGCAGTTGTTTTTATTGTAAAGGAAGTAGTACTTCCTCGTTTACTGTTTTAATCTTTGTCATTTATTTTCATTGTAAAGGAAGTAGTACTTCCTCATTTTTTGCTTTCATTGTTTTTATGTAACCACAGTATTCCTCTACCATAAGTGAGGACAAATTAATAAAATCTCGGAGGTCCCACCCTCCTTTAACTAAAAAAATAAAAATAAAACGATCTTACTTTTCAATATTTTTGTGCAAAATGTCATTACTTTTTATTTTTTGACATTTTCTCCATCGTCTTCACTTTTCATTGTGCAAAATGTCATTTCATCCAACTTTCGTCATTTGCTCCGTTAAATCAACATAAAAAACAATTTTTATTTTAAAAAATCAAGGATAATATAGTCTTGCCCAATTTTTTCCCTTCCCATTCTTTCAACAACCTTTCAAAAATGACTGCCAGTTAATTAAAATCCATTTTTCTTTAATCTAAAATTTCCCCTCATAATTTTTCAGTGCAAAAAAAGAATCCACGTAGGAAAAATCACCAGTTCATCATCAATATTGCAACTGTGGGTTCTTTTTTGTCCCTAATACCAAGCAAATTTTTCTTTCTACAAGTAGCATAATTGAATATTACATAAAAAGAGTCAGAGGAATGGTTTGGTAGGCGACTAATGTAACACCTAATCTAAACAGAGATCAAGAAAATTAAGAGGATTCTCATTAAATTTGGAATTACAGGGCCTTTCTTGGTTTTGTGTTGAAGTTTAGTTCATTTTACTTTTAGGTACATAAAGTAAAAATTGTTCGTATTTTTTGCTTGTATCATCTTGAAATTGAATTGTGACCTGTTTTCCTAGGCTAAGAAATTAATTTTTTGAGGGATTTTTTGTACGTGGATGGGTATTTGCCTTAACAACCAAATCAAGGCTGAGAGCCTATTTCATACTAGTGTAGGTATATTCTCAATTCACCATCACTTTATTTATGTAAAGCTAAAGAGACAAAACAGTGAAATTATGTTTAGTATCTGAGAAAATGGAGAGATTGAAGCAAGAAATTCAAATTTGTGATCTTTTTTGTGATGTTTTAGTTTTTTTATTTAAATACTGAATGTAGGTAGCATCCCCCAACTTTCCTTTCTTCTTGCTTTATCAACTGATCACCTCAAACTGCTTTAGGTTTCTTGTCTGAAAATGTATTGTGAATCTAGAAGAAGTTTTGGGAAAAAATTGGGTAACACAATATTAACCTTAGTTTTTAAAAATAAAAATTGCCTTTTGTGTTGATTTAATGGACAAATGAGGAAAGTTGGATGGAATGACTTTTTTCGAAATGAAATGTGAAAATGAGGGTGAAATTGTCAAAAAACGAAAGGTAAGAACGTTTTGCACAAAAAACATTGAAAGGTAAGCATTGAAAGATGAAGATGTTTCGTTCTAATTAGACTTTTCAATTCGTGTTCAATTTACATTTTTTTTCAAACATCAGTCCCTAATTAAAAGTCAAGCTCAAAATAAAGGAAAATAAAAAACAAACATATTCCGTCATTCCGTGGGAAAGTAAACAATGTAATTTGATAATTGGCTTATTACACAAAATGTCCATACATTTGGTCTTTAGTGTGTAAAACATCCTTACATTTCAATTTTTTGTATTTTCACCCATATTTCCACGTTTCGTTGCGGAAACTATCAATTTCATCTATTTTTTCAATTAAAAAAATGTGAAATGACGAAAATGCCATCCTATTTAAATAAAACAAAAGGAAAAAAAAAGAACAAATTAGAATCATAGTCCCAAAATTTCAAAAGATTACAAATGAGTCCCCAATGTATAATTAAAAATCCAAGTCCTCAAAAACTCAGACCAACATTTGCTCGTTTAATTGAGGAATTGATGCAATTGATGGAAGACCCATCGTTGTACCAACATTAATTGAAGGTTGGATGCTAGAATTGAGGTGTTGAAGTCAAGTGGAGTCCTCAAATGAAAGGGGGTTGACGGAATCTGCATGTGCATGATCCGCCATTGCATGATTCGTTCATATTGGTTTGAAATTGGTGATGACCCTGGGTTCATTAGACGTGCCATGATGAGGAGGTGTTAAGGGTGGTGGTCTGCGACCATGAGTTGCATCGCCAACGTCAAAAATCATTGCTGAAACGCCCGAGTTCGCTGTTGAATAAAAATGCTGGAAATTTGGAAAATTCTACATTGTTTGATGTTATATTAACATTTGTGGTGCGTAATGGTGAACTTGGTCAACATGGAGGGTGGGCAGGTCATGGGTGTCACTGAAAATGGTACTTTCGGCCGTTTGAAGATGCGCGGGCAACCTACTTTGAATGGAAATTCTGGCCTAATCCGTAGAAGTTGTTGCCAGTAGTTTGATGGGTTGCGAAGAGGAAGATGAGGGATTCAAAGTGGTATGTTGGTCCGAAAGCCGGAGTTTAGAGTTTTGGTTGTCCATAGTTCATAAGGTGTAGCTCAGTGCTTATGCACAGTTTTGGAATAAGGATATACGTTTCTATTTTTATTTCTGATTTTTGGCCATCGATTTCGACCAAATCTGGTGACGTTAAGGCTGGTGACTGGGTGGTATATGTAGAGGAGAGTTAGGGCTATCCAATGGTATGGAGTTCTAGTGGTTTGCCGGAGTTTGTAGGGTTCAAAGATGGTGGTTGGCCTAAATTTTTGGCGTAGGTTGGATTTTTAATAATACATTAGGAGCTCATTTGTAATTTTTGAAATTTTGGGACTATGATTCTAATTTATTCTTTATTTATTCTTTTCTTTTCCCTTTGTTTTATTTAAATAGGAGAACATTTTCATCATTGCACAACTTTAATTTAAAAAATAGATGAAAATGATGATTTTCGCAATAAAACGTGAAAATAGAGATGAGAATCTAAAAAATTAAAACGCTAAAATCAAACGTAAAGACGTGCTAATAATCCTTTGATAATTTATACCAACTTCAAACCACCACAATTGTAATTATTAATTATTGATGAAAATATTTAACTATTTTATTTTATTGATAAACAACAGTTTTTTTTTTTTATTATTATTTGTAGAAGCACAGTGGACGCAGCAAATCCCAACACTTCCAGCGGAAGTTTTCCAGGATTCTGTCGAACAAGTCTTCTCCTTGCAGCAGAAAATCGTCGCACGATAAAATGATTACTTATGAAATTTTTTACTAAATCATAGAAAGGGGAAAAACTTTTAGTAGAGAATGGGAGATTCCAGTTCAAAAGTATTCAGCGTCCGAATAGTTTCAATAGACTATTACATGGCCCCTCCGATTCATGGTCTCGATATTTCTTACAGCACTTTCCAAGGTACTCATTTAAGCTTCTTTGATTCATCGTTATTAAGATGCGTAGTTTCTGATAATTGGAAATACTTTTCAACTGTCACTCGTTTTTTCTCTTTAAAACAACTGTGTCATGCTATATGCATTTATGGGTTTGGATTTTTTTCTTTAATAATTACGCGGTACAGGTGGGAATGTGAATGAGGTTCCGGTGATAAGAATATATGGTTCGACTCCGGCAGGTCAGAAGACTTGCTTGCACGTTCATCGAGTAAGAACATTTTACTGCTCAAAGAGATGCATATGCGTATCTATATACATTTTGGATTTTTGCGTGTTCGTGTGTAAATGTGAAAATTGAATTCTATGGTTGGGGCCATGGATTGAAGGAAATTCCTTTCTTCAAATGTCTAAAGTTTGTTGACATGAGAAAATTGATGGGTGACTCCAGGTGAATGTGTGTTGTTGATAGTTGCCCCGTGTCTTTATTGTTGACTTTCTCATAGCCGAAGTTGCTATTTTTTAAGGTGACTGTCTCGTGACTGAGTTTTTCTAGGAGCTCAGGTAGAACTTACCTCTACTTCCTCAATCTCCTAGATTTTAGGACGGTGTGCTCAGCTCAAGAGATGCCTTTGTCACGAGAGTACCTTTTGGTTTCGAAGCTGCAAAAGATTTTACTCTTTGGTTGGTCTTTCTTTTAGTTTTTGATGCGAATGATATGTTATGAAGAACACTTAGTTTAGACATGCGTTACTCCTGACTTTTGGTTGGTCTTGCTTTTAGTTTTTGATGCGAATGATACGTTATGAATCAAACTCACTTTAGACGTGCCTAAACTCCTGAGCTTTGATTGGTCTTGCTTTTAGTCTTTGATGCTAAGGATATTTTACGAAGTACACTCATTTTTGACATGCATTAACTCTTGAGCTTTGGTTGGTCTAGCTTTTAATTCTTGACATGTAGGATACTGTCATGGTTCCCGTTGTAAGGTACGATATTTGAATCCCACATTGAAAGTGTGAGCTTTTGGTGTGGAGTTTATATAGACATGAGTTCTCCAATTTCAATGTCTAGCTTTTGAGGTAGTGCTCTCCCAAGATCTATATCAAAGATATCAGAGCAGACAACATGTCTTCTAGTTGCAATCGAACGGTACAGATGGTAACGTTAGCATAGTAGTGTTCGTCCTAACCAGTAATGGACTTGTGCAAAGCTCGTCTGATATAGGCGTTGAGATTGCGGAGCGTGGTGGATTGTCATGGTTCCCATTGTAAGGTACGAGACTTAAATCCTATATCGAAAGTATGGGCTTTCGGCGTGTGATTTATATAGATTTGGCATCTCCAATTTCAACCGCTAGTTTTTGAGGTATGACTCTCTCAAAATCTATATCAGATACATTATGAAGCACACTTATTTTAGACATGCCATAACTCCCGAGCCTTGAGGATCATGAGCTTGGCTCACTTCTAACAAGAAGATGCCTTCTAGCTTCAAGTTGTCCTGGTCATCCACTTCTCTTTCTTCTGCAGAGATGTGCACTTGTAACACATACAAATCAAAAACAATTATTCAATTTCCTAGCTTCAAGAGCTAGAATTGGCTGAGTTTCCTCTCCAGCTCTTGAGTGCACTAGGAATCCATCGTTGCTTCTAGGGTTAATATGAGCTTATGTCACATGCCATTTGCAGAGGATGGGTGGTCAAGTTGTTAGCCTTATGCTGATATGCTTGAGCTTGGGCTAGTTAGTATAATTTGATATTATAGAACATCCCCTGTTGGCTGAAAATTTTCTCCAAAGATAGACAAATGTACTATGATCTGGATTAGCAATGAATTTGTTTCTCAACTCATACCAATTGATACACACAAAACAGACTCCTACAAATTAATCACTTGCTGGGAACTAGATTTGAACATGTGAAAAGAAGGTTTTTTCCTTTGTTCTATCAACTGAGATATCGTGACAATTTTCAGTGTAGCATCCATCCTCATTTTATTATGACGGGGTTGATAAAAGGATGAGAAATCATCCTAGCAATTTCCTCCAGTTTATCTCTTTGGTAGATTATCACTTCTTTCCACAGATTCATATAGCCGGTTATTAGGCAACTTGCCAAGACTGGATACTAACATTGCTTGCACGTTCTAATGCTTACCCTCTCAAATAGGGTTTGTGCAGAATTCCTTGATCCCCTTAATTGGCCAAGAGCGAGGTATGAATCCTGGGAGATTTAGTTGAGCAGAACTGTATCCTTTGTAAGAATTATCCCCGTCATGTGGCAAAAGCTCTGGTATTCCACACTAGGCCTTCCCCTTCTCAACGCTTCTCTGCCTAGGACAAGCTTGGCATTTTTCTTCACTTACTGTCAAAACCTTCCGATCATTGAGATGAGCTCGACCATGCACGAGCTCCTTTGTTCTCTGCCTAGATCCTTTAGGCGAGGAAAATATTTCGCTCAGTAGTTCTAAGCTGCTCTACCACCTACCTGCTCTGCTTGACATGCTTGTTGCTTCCCAAAAATCTATCTCTAGATATAAGCTTGCTGTGTTAGCGAGTAGTTCGAGTTGAGAGTTTTCTTCACCATCATGGGAAATGCATCATAATTATCTGCCTAGGGTTCCTACGACATTCTGTTTTTACGTTATTTTGTGAATGTAGTTTCAGTTTATAAATGGATGTATTATTCACGTTTTGTTTGATTTGGTATTCAGTCTCTTGGATTTAGATAATTGAAGTTGCTGGAATTTTTCATTTATAAAGACTCCAACTTAAGTTACCTTGTTTATATGCAGGCATTACCTTATCTTTACATAGCATGCTCGGATTTAGGCCTAAAACCAGATGATGAAGGTATCATATGTGCCTGGAATTAGTTAAAGAATATTATCCTTGTGTTTGTAATCTGTATTACAAGCTCTCTATAGAATTTTACTACTGCTAAATTAGTAATATTATAATAACTCTGTGGACCAATTTTTTTGACCTGAATCTTTTGTCAGCATGAACGTGTGCATCTACGAATAGAGTTCTCGTGTTTTGCATTTTTACATATTTGATGCCAATGTAAGTTAGGTTTAATCTATTCCTATAGAGCACGAATGTCCTGATAGCCATAAACTGGCAAGTTTTCAGCTTCACTATTAGATTTTGTGTGCTCATAAATGTAAAATTTATCAAAGAGGATGCAGCTAATTCAGTTATGTTCATACATAGAACCTAATATTTCTTTGTTCCTTGTTTGAAAATTGGGCAGTTGATTCAAGCAGGCATGCTATATCGCTTTCTCTTGAGAAAGCGCTAAAGGTATCTCGGATTTAAGTGATTTTTGCTGTGTAGCTGGTTTGCAGTAGTGATACTTCTCTGTTATATGGCTGTTGATACTGGTGTTCTTGAATGTAATTTGGTTTCACAGCTTAAGGGTCATGCTGGCTCAAAACGCCAGCATGTGCACGATTGCAGTCTTGTTCGAGCGAAGAGGTTTTACGGATATCATTCTTCAGAGGAGCTATTTGTGAAGATTTATCTGTATCCTGAGATTTCGTTATCTTGATTTCTTATGACAACTTGTGATTACATGAAGAAAACATAAATAATTGATAATAATGCTCACATGGAATTAATAAAGGTGAAATAGTAATTTTTCTCATGAAATCAGAAGTTTACAAAATTTAGTCACAATATTGAAAGTTGGTGATTTTGTCCCCTGATAATATGGAAGCCTTAAAAGTGAGCGTGCCTCTCAAATTTTTATTTGCAGTTTAGTAGTCCTTTTGCTAGAAGTGTGGAATTTTAATCTGTGAAATTTGATATATCACTCATATTTTATATTTACGTTCTAACCTCTGAGAGGGTAATGTCAACTTATCTTTTGTCTCTTTTTTTATCATGTTTTTTGCAACAATTATTGGGATTCAGAGAAATCTCATCCAATTTGTTGTGTTTTGATAAGGAACCAGAGGGGAAAGAACCATTTGGTGATGCCATCTTTACTTCAGCTTCCCTTTGGCAAAATTTATAAATGGTCATTCTTCATTTTCAATCACATATTCCAATCGACCTTCATGTACTATCTACTTATTCACCACTCATTTCTATGTATTTATAAATGGAACCATTTATCTATTCATCCTAAAGGAAGGCTTAGATGCCTCTTTTTAACTGAAACACATGTATTTAGAGTTTCTATTGTTCTAAATATTAAAGGTTAAAAGTCCTATTTGGACAAGTTATGGTTTGGGAGCAGTTATTGGAGGGTTAGGG
This sequence comes from Fraxinus angustifolia subsp. syriaca, assembly GCA_903798275.1. NCBI lineage: Eukaryota > Viridiplantae > Streptophyta > Magnoliopsida > Lamiales > Oleaceae > Fraxinus > Fraxinus angustifolia. The sequence continues at coordinate 7,927 of CAIGRE010197617.1, forward strand.
AACAGCTGTCATTATTATTATATATTCATTATATTCTCTGTTACGATTTTTATATGTTATCGTTAGTATAGTGCACTTCTCATTGATATCAATATTTATTCTTTGATGCACTTTTTTCCTCTGTTCTTGATGCAATTCTGAAGTTTGCTATAGTCACCTTGACAAAAATCTAAGCTATCACCCACAAGACGTCTCCCGGGCTGCAAATCTTCTCCTGGTAATGCCTGTTGGGCTTCTTAACTACAAGAATTGGTTTTTGTTGCATAATTTTACCTTTTAAAAAAGGTTTAATCACTGCATAGGTTTTAATATATTTGATTTTTTCTTCTTCTCATGGTTAAACTTCAATTCTCCTTTGATGGAACTTCATAAATTTATGTAGTAGTTATATTTTCTAATACAAATTGACCTTTCACAGTGATAACACAATAAGATTTGAGAAAAAAATGCCAAGCATTTTCCAATGATATAGTATAGAAAAAAGGGCATCCCTTTGGATTCTTTGTCCTCTCTAACCACTACAAATAGAAAACCAACACCATGGAGTGGATATTGGCTTCCTGTACTAAATCCCTGGCTAATATGATAAATTCTGATATTCATTAATTTGAGAACCATGTTAAGAATAGAAATCTTCAGACGGAAATCTTTGATAGTGTTGTGTGCTTAGTGCTACATATGAACAGGCGCTGTTGAAGTGTTGAATTTTTCATCAAAGATTTTGTGTTTGATAGTTGGGCTTTCTTAGTTTTGGATAATATGCCTCGTGCTTTTCTTTCCAATTTAGTGCTTGCTTGGAATAACTTAAAAGTTGCTAAAAAACTGAGGTTAAAGTCAACAATTAATTTTAACCACACACTTCTGAGACCTACAACTTTTATCAACTTTCCAACTATACACTTCACCAACTTTTTTATCAAATTTTTTTTTTTAAATTTGCTAAATTTTTTATTCAAAATCTTTGTCAAACAACCCCTTAATTAGGTTTCCCCCCGCTCCAATTTTAGGGTATATGCTTGTAGTCCGCACACCATTTTCTTTCAGACATTTTATAGTTTGGCTAGTTACATTGCCACATGTTTAATGTACGTTGTCTCACTGAGTTGTGAAACATCATGATCTGCTTCCATTGGATTTCAAAAGAAGAATCTTGTCACGTTGGAAATTGTAAATGTGTAAAATTGGACATAACCTTTTGCCATCTTTTATGCAGGGAGGAGCAGTTGTGGACAAGGTTTTACAACCCTATGAATCACATATACCTTTTCTTCTCCAGTTCCAGGTTTGTATACGTTATACAAACTCATTCACAATCCATCCTAAATACAACTTTTATTGTCATGATTTAAATGTATATGGCACTAGATGCTCCTTACCTTTTATGTTGTCGGATTATTTTCTTTGTTGGACTCCTTTCCTCTGTCTTTCATGCCTAAGTATTTATCTGGACCTTTGAACCTTTGAACTTGTCTGAGAGTTGATACTTGTTATTTTAGCTTCCGATTTGGGATGAATTTATAAACAGTATAATTTATATACAAGTAAATAGAAATGAGTGGTGGATAGCCCAATGGAATGTTTGGTTGAAAATCAAGATCGACCGCTTTATAAATGATTTATAAATTTGCCAAACGGAGGCTTAGCTATTACTTAGATATAGTGGTGAATCACAGCTATTCACAGCTAGAGTGAATCACAACTTGATCCTAGAGTGATCCTTGGTTGCTCACCAACATGATAAAGATACAAATATTTTCAGCCTCCTTTCTCTCCCCACTTTTTCAGTTCCTCTGTCCTCCACCTACCATCCAGCTCCCCTCATTTGCCTGTTAGATATAATTGGCCGCCAAAATAGAAATTTTCCTACACAGTAACTTTCTACCTCATTCTTCCACAGGGAAATCATCAAACCCTAACATTGTTAAAACTCTCTTTTGTAGCTCCATTCTTGGGAACTAGAGAAGTGTAATTTACTATGTCCGATTTCCAACAAAANTTGTTAAAACTCTCTTTTGTAGCTCCATTCTTGGGAACTAGAGAAGTGTAATTTACTATGTCCGATTTCCAACAAAAAGGCAATTCTTTGCTTCATATCACAAATGCATTACACTTAGCCCGGATATTAATATTAGCAAGCTAGCATAATTTATTGGGTAGCTGTGGAATTAGAATTCATTGCCTGCACAACACAGATAAAACTGTCCAATTTAGATTAATCTCCAAGTGTTACCATAGCTTCATTGAGGAAAGACAATA